>PVJS01036232.1:0-20560 GCA_004027185.1 Glis glis
GAGGACTGGCGGGCGTGGCGTGGGCGTGGCGTGGGGCGTGGCGGGCGTGGCGGAGGGCGGGGCCAGGCGGACTAGAAGTCAGCGCCGCGCCCCGTCGGCGCCCACACCGACTCGCCAGGAGCCTCGCAGCCGGCAGCGAGCCCAGGGAGCGGGAGGTGAGCGCGCGGGGAGCGGGAGGCGAGGGCGCGGGGAGCGGGAGGCGAGGGCGCAGGGAGCGGGAGGCGAGGGTGCAGGGAGCGGGAGGCGAGGGCGCGGGGAGCGGGAGGCGAGGGCGCGGGGAGCGGGAGGCGAGGGCGCGGGGAGTGGCTCGTCGAGGGTGCAGGGAGCGGGAGGTGCTGGGCTTGCGGGGACGCGGCGGGCGCGGGCGGCGCGAGCGCAGGTCCGGGCACCGTCCATAGCCGTGGTTCCCCCGGGGCCCGAGACCGGGGAAAGCTAGCATCTCCCCGCCGGACTCGCAGACGCGTCGTGGGGCAGCGGTGGTGTGTGTGCAGAGGGAGCTGGCGGCCATCGCCCCCGCCTGCTGCGCACCCTCGACGAGCCACTTCCCGGCCCGCCAGCCCGACCGCCAGGGCGTGGTGGACCCGCTCGCTCAGCAAACCTAGCGGCTCGCTCTAGCTTGGTGTTAGAATCAGGTCCCCCTGCCCGGCGCCTCCTGGGACTCCAGATTTGGCTGGCCCGGCCACTTGGGGATATCTGCTGAGCCTTGGTCTGGAAAACTTGCTGTGGGACGCGGATGAGTTCTTCTGCCGGGTCCAGCAGCGGCAGGGCCTGAGGCCACTCTCTGAATGCTGACCCCACCGAAAATGGTGCTGCCCCAGAGCCTGAGTGGGCATGTGTCTGGCTTAGCAAAGACTGCAACCTTTAAGCTTTGGCAAATCAAGTGACTCATCCCTGCCCTGAAATGGCTAATTTCAGGGCAGGTGTGCTGGGTGTGGTAGGATGTTGGGTCCCAGTGTGCAGAATCCTAGCTGGGGGCTTGTAAAATCCCGTGATGATTTATTCTGACTTACCAGTTGCTCAACTAAAAACACTAAACGGCTTGCATTCTGAGAAACAGGCGCTCAGTGCCTGGGAGTCGAGATACAGGGATGGAGGCTGTGACTTCCCATGCAGTCCATCCATTAAGGGTAGAGATTCCTATTCCAGATGCTGTGGAATATTTGTAAAGCGACTCCTTGGAGTTGGGTTGCTAGACAATTAGGACAACTCTGTGACCCAGCCTGTTTCTAGAATCCTGGGAAAGGAATGGGAGCTAGGCTCACTTAGTTCTAAAGACAGTGATAGTGATAAAAATTAACTACCTGGGCACAGAACATGGGAAAAAAAACTTTCACCAATTTCTAAATTTCTAACTCATCTGACTCAACTTTATAAACCTTTCAAGACGGGCATGGTGGTGCAGGTTTGCAATCCCAGTACTTGGGAGGCTGAGACCAGAGGATCCAGGTTTGCTGCCAGCCTCAGCTACTTAGTGAGACCCTGTTTCAAAATAAAGAAAAAAAAATAGGGCTGGGGGTGTAGCTTGGAGGTAGAATGCTCCTGGGTCCAATCCCCAGCACAATTTTTTAAAAAAGCATAAAACATTTAACAAGAACTCCAGAAATTGTTATGTTTGTAAAAATCAAAGAACAGAAGCAGCTGGGCATGGTGGTGCACACATGTAATCACAGGTTCACGGCCAGCCTCAGCTACTTAGTGAGACCCTGTTTCAAAATAAAGAACAAAAAATAGGGCTGGGGACGTAGCTCCGAGGTAGAATACCCCTGGGTTCAATCCCCAGTACCACAAAATAAATAAATAAATTAATTAAGCCTTTCATGTTAGGAAACTAAGTATCTCCATGAAAATTAAAGCTTAATAATGAAAACTTTTCTGCAACAATTGTCTCCTTTTTAGACATTGACTTTGAACGCTTTTCTAGTAGGAGCTTCCATTCCAAGGATGGTCATGCCTCATCCTTGATCTTGGGGATTGGAGCTGCTTCCTAAATTCATAACATTTGGGGATTATGTTTAAAATCAGCATAGTTCATATCCTGGGGAATTTGATGATGGTCTTTGAATGTTTCAAGCTTAGAAGTGTCAGGAGGCAGAGAGATAGTGTGCTATTTGATAGATTGACCCCCAAAGCAGGTGGTGTTCAAGTAGAGTGGGCGAGTCTCTGTTCAAGGGTCCTTAATCAATGATAGTTCCCTGTGCTGCAATAAGCATATGTGCTTTATATAGACTTTCACTTCTTGCTAGTGAGCTCAAGAAGTCAGTGTTGGTCTCATCTATAATTTAGGTACCAGTTCTCCCAGAACCTTCATTAGCCAGACTCTAAGACTCTAAATCTTTCTTTCTTTCTTTCTTCTTTCTTTTTTTGTGGTACTGAGGATTGAACCCAGGGGCATTCTACCTTTGAGCTACACCCCCAGCCCTATTTTATTCTTTATTAAAACAGGGTCTCACTAAGTTGTGTACGGCCTCACTAAGTAGCTGAGGCTGGCCTTGAACCTGCGATCCTCCTGTCTCAGCCTCCCAAGTACTGGGATTACAAGTGTGCGCCACCATACCTTGCTTCTAAATCTTCACCAAAAGAAGCCTAAATTCATATAGTGTAACCTGAGAATCTCATGTTGACCTTATCTACCAATTGGCTTATTCATTTATATACCTGAAACTCATAGTAATTCATCTACAGCTGGGCCATGGCCTTTCTTTCCTGTGACCTCTGAGACACAGGCTCTCACTGAGGACAGCTGGGCAGTTCTTTGCGGCTGGTGCCTGAACTGGTTCTTTTCATTAAATTCCGCGTGGGTAACTGAAGAGCCAGCCAGGGCCGTGTGTGCTCTATGCTTCCAGTTTGCTGTCGACTAAGGGTCACGTGTTCTGTCTTGACTGCTATTCAGTTTTTCCAAAGGGGAAAAAACCCAGTAACTGAGAAGTACAAGGTAACTCTACCTTCCTTGATGCCAAGGAACTATGATGGGAAAGAAATCCAAGGAAAGGACTGATCTTTCTCCCAGCTCAGTGTCGCTCACTCGTTTGTCTTTGGCAGGTGGACCCTCCTCCAGTCCTGCTCCATGTCTCAGCAAGGACAGGAGCAGACCACCTGGCCGGGTTCTAGGAGAGGAGTGTGTGTGGGGGTGCCCAGGAGCCCAGAGGAGATGCCTCCACGGTCTACTTCATTATAGCTTGTAGGAAGGCGGGGCCTTTATGAGCAGAAACTTTAGAAACGTTCCTGGGAACCCAGACAACCAGAACAGCAGTGCAGTGATAACCACTCTATTAAATGCAAAAGCTGCCAATTAACCGCTGATTAAAATGGTCTACATTCTGACTCATCTTTAAATTCCTTATTTCAAAGCTATACAAAGCTGATTCTTCTTGATGTTTCCAAATATGGAGACCCATATATTTTTCTCTACTTTTTGTTCATTTTTTATGAAGTTGTGTGTGGGTGTGTGTGTGGATATGCGTGCATGCACGTGTGTGTGTGTGTGTGTGTGTGTGTGTGTGTGTCCACCCTAGCACTTCAAAGTTCTCTGATACTATAAAAACCAGGATGGAGTTCACATATCTAAACTATCTATCTTTCTGTAAACTACTCATCAAAAAAAAAAAAAAGAAGAAAAGAAAATTTCTGAGCAAGTAAGAAAGATATTTATCTGAATAGATGTCTTTTCTTTTTCTCCTGAAGTTCTGGGGTTACTAACCTTAACTTCAAAGGAATAACAGTTATAGCAGGACAGTCGCACACTCCTATAATCTCAATACTTGGGAGACTGAGAGGAGTTTTGCAGGTTTGAGGCCAGTGTGGGAAACTTAGTGAGACCTGTTTCAAAATAAGAAAGGGATATATGTATAGTTCAGTGGTAGACCCCTGGGTTCAATCCCCAGTACCAAATAAATAAATAAAAGAACGTCAGTTATAACCTTTTTCAAAAAAGAGATCTGATGGTTGGTATTTAACATACTCAAAACAGTGCATACACAGTTTTTGGAAAAGTACAACTTATTGGTTGAAATGTGGTTATAATCAGCAAAGTGACTGTCCAAAGTGGCATACTTGATGCACCATGACTGTGTGCCAAATGAGTCACCAGCTCGCTTTCTGACAAAAACATGACCTTGTTTTTTAATTTGTTTACGATTTTAGCATGTTATGTTGTTCTGGATGAATAAGCCAGAGAGTTCATTTTGTAACAAAGCAATTAACACTTTCAAAGAACTATTCTTTAAAATTTCAAAGCATGAGATTTTATTTTATTTTTTTATTTTTTGCAGTACTGGGGATTGAGCCCAGGGGCATTCTACTTCTGAGCTACACCCCCAGTCCTGTTTTTTATTCTTTTTTTTTTTTTGAAACAGGGTCTCACTAAGGTGTGGAGGGCCTCACTCAGTAGTTGAGGCTGGCCGTGAACCTGTGATCCTCCTGTTTCAGCCTCCCAAATACTGGGATTACAAGCGTGTACCACCATGTCCGGCTGAGATTTTAAATTAGTGTGGAATGAGCTTGAATTAGGAGTCAGGAGGCTTGGGCCCTGGTCCCTGACCTGCCAGTGACAGGATGTCTTTGGGTCACCATGTTAGTGCTCTGTGCCTCAGTTTCCTCATCTACAGTGCAACACAGTGGAAATACAGTGAAATCTGCTTTGTTTCTCAAATTATATTTGGTTAGAATTAGAAAATAAACAGGTTTGAGCAGAGACTTTGGGAGGAATAAATGTTAAATGTGGAAATGCCCCCTTTGAATTTCTGGTTGTCATCTTTCTTTAAACACATCTTCATTTGATGGAAGTTATATTCACAAGGCACCTAGGACACAAGGTTGGCTAGTTTTTACAATTGAAACTGCGTTGTTGGTTTTTATTGACCTGTGTATGCACATTTATGTGGGGAAACACACGCTAACTAGCCTCGACTGGTACTTCTCAGCCATGTATGGCTTTGCCCCAGGAGAAATTGGGCAACGTCTTCAGACATTTTGGGTTGTTACAAGTTATAGGGTGGTATGCTACCAGCATTTTCTGGGCTGAAGCCAAAAATGTTAAATAGCTTACAAAGCACAGGACCACACCCTGCCACAGAGCACCCTACCAGAAGTGACAGTGGTGATGAAGTTGAGAACAAGCTCCTATGTGATGGGGACATTTAAAAGAATTACAGTTATTTTTGGGTCTTTGGGGTGTTGGAAAAAGAGTGTAATCAAAGGTGCTAAGCTCCCTGCCCAAACTGGAGTTCAAAATTGTTTTCTACCTGCATTCAAAATGAGAGAGATTTTATTTTCTTAAGAAATTTCCTGCCAGGCATGGTGGCACGTGCCTGTAATTCCAGTACTTGGGAGCCTGAGACAGGAGAATCGCAGGTTCAAGGCCAGCTTCAGCAACCTAGTAAGACCCTGTTTCCAAACAAAAAATAAAAAGGGCTGGGGGTGTATCTCGGAGGTAGAATGCACTTGGGAGGCTTCGAGACAGGAGGACTGCAGGTTCAAGGCCAGCTTCAGCAATTTAACGAGACCCTGTCTCAAAATAAAAAATAAAATAGGGCTGGGGGGGGTGTATCTCAGAGGTAGAATGCCCCTGGGTTCAGCCTCCAGTACAAAAAGAAAAAAAAAAAAAAGGAAGTAGAAGAAGAAATTTCCTTTCCCTTTTCTGTAACAATTCTCTCAAGTTCCTCTGTGGTAGTAGCAGTTTCCTACACAGTACTATGGCAGACTTGTGGGGAGGGGACACAGCAGAGGAGCCTCAGCCTCCCACTTGTGTTTAAAAGGTCAGGTTAAAGGGGGGATGGGGAGGGAGCCAGGGGAAAGCCCACCACGTGCTGTGTGCATGTATGTCACTATCACTATGATTTACACTATGATCTGAGACTATAATGCACCAATAAAAGTGTGTGTGTGTGTGTGTGTGTGTGTGTGTGTGTGTGTGTGTCAAGTTAACAGGAAATACAGCAAGTAGAAGGCATGCTAAGCTCTAGGAGTCACTGTGACTTCCCTGTCAAACTGCCAGTAATTTTCCACCTTGAGAGATGGGCACGGTCATAACCTAACTGCTTCTAAATAAGTCTGAGAATGCCCAGGTTAAAAGAGATGTGTAAGCTGGGCGTGGTGGCGTACTCCTGTGATCCCAGTACTTGGGAGGCTGAGACAGGAGGATTGTAGGTTCAAAGCCAGCCTCAGCAATTTAGTGAGACTCTGTTTCCAAATTAAAAAAAAATGGTGCTGGAGTGTAGCTTGGAGGTAGAATACACCTGGGTTTAATCCTCAGTACCACTAAAAGAAAAAAAAGGATATGAATTTTTTTAAGTCAGTGGTAATGTTTGACAGCAACATAAATAACAGCAGTACAATAGAAAAATATCTGGTGTACTGGGAAGGATAGCTCATGCCTGTAATCCCAGCTACTTGGGAGGTTGAGGTAGGAGGATTGCAAGGTTGAGGCTAGCCTTGACAATTTAGCATGAACCTTTCTCAAAATAAAATATAAAAAAGCTGGGCATGCGGCTGGGCATGGTGGTACACACTTGTAATCCCAGTACTTGAGAGGCTGAGACAGGAGGATCACAGGTTTGCAGCCAGCCTCAGCTACTTAGTGAGGCCCTCTGCAACTTAGTGAGACCCTGTTTCAAAATAAAGAATAAAATAGGCCTGGGGTGTAGCTCAGAGGTAAAATGCCCCTGGGTTCAATCCCCAGTATCGCGCGCGAGCGCGCGCACACACACACACACACACACACACACACACACACACACAGCACTCCCAAATGTCACCTGCCCTTCAAATATTGATTCACATACTACCTGCCCTTCCCATCTCAGAAGTAAGCTTCCTGTGTTGAGTTCCCACAGCACACAGTCTAACAGCATGGACCACTTATCTCACTCACATGCTGCGTGTGTCTCAGTCTCCCCTCTGGACTCGGGTCCTTTGACCAGACAGACCCTCCTGGCCTATTTGTGTGCACAGCCCGACTGTGCCCGGAACCCACACTGTGCCCGGCCTGGAGCAGTGTGCCAGTGGAGGAATAAATAATCACGAGCCGCCTGGCTGGAGGCCATTGTCGTTCAGATCTCATTAGGAACCAGCAAACACTGCCTTCCTCCCAAACCCCAGAAGACGGTGTGGGGCTGTGGGTGGGAAGAGAAGGGAGGCGGTCCACAGCAACACTGAACCCCTTGGGAGGGGTTGAGGGGGTGCAGGAAAGACAGTGAAGGAGGCCCAAGGCAGGCCATGACTGTTTCCATTTCTTATCTAGAAAGGAGGCAGAACGTTTTCTTCCTCTCGCTCTTCTCCCTCACGCATTGTCTGGTCTCCTACTCTCAGGATTCAGAACACAAGCAAGTGCGATCAAAGTTTGAATGTATGAGTTAAACAGGGGTTGGTAATGTAGCAGGAAGCATCCCCACCCCTCCATGAGAAGTTTTTATGGTTCTGCACTGTAGACTTAGGCACGATGCCTGAACATTGGCGAGACCTGCCCAGGAACTATTTAGGATGTTAAATTTCATGGAAACTGGTGAAATCTTTTAGATTAAATAACACCTCTCTCTCTCTCTCTCTCTCTCTCTCTTTCTCTCTCTCTCTCTCTGTCATCCTCCCAGGAAAATGGCAGACAGTTTCTCGGTAAGTGTTTCGTGCCACTTTTCTTGGCCACATATGCATTCACGTAGGCTAAGGGCTTTGCTTTTACCACAAGCTTCCCTGTACACGCTCACCCGCGCTTCCTCGGCCTTGTTTTGCACCGAGGGCCTGTTAGCTGGAGTCTTGTTTTTCCAGCAGCAGCTGTGGGAAGAAAACCAGGCAGAGAGAGGCCTGGGACTCAGCAACAGAAACCCTTTCACTGGGCTGGAAGCAGCAGAACTGTGCAGAGGTCTGAGCACCCGAGTTTGTGCTTGTGTTTCTCATGTGATTAGAAAGCACCTGCTTGCTGTAATCACAGCTGCTCATGAGGCCGAGGCAGGAGGATTGCAAATTCCAGGCCGCCTGGGCAATTCACTGAGACCTTGTCTCAAAGTAAAATTTTTAGAAGGGGGAGGGCATGGCCTGGGAATGTCGCTCAGTGGAAGAGCACTTGCCTAGCATGCTCAAGGCTCGGCATTCAATCCCCAGTACAGAAAAAAAAAAAGCAACAAGACACGTGCTTATAGATAAAGCAGAACTAGCTCCCGACTTAAGCAAATTACAAAAACACAGTCCTCACTGATCTGAGATGATCGGAGGCTAGAATACAGTGAAAAAGCATATAGAGTCCCAAAGTCTAAGTCTAGTCTTTGGAATTCAAGACTATTAGGCAAAAAATTATTGATATGAGTTTCACACCTTCCCCATATTTCTCTTCTTAGATCACAATGCCTGTTTTACTGAAAAAGTCTGTTTTTGTGAATGTTTTCTGTCTTCTAATTGTTTGTGTCTTTCTTTTCAGCTTAATGACGCCCTATCTGGGTCTGGAAACCCAAACCCTCAAGGATGGCCTGGGGCCGGAGCAGGGGGATACCCAGGGGGCTCCTATCCTGGGGCCTACCCTGGGCAGGCACCTCCAGGGTCTTACCCTGGACAGGGACCACCCGGTGCCTACCCTGGGCAGGGACCACCTGGTGCCTATCCTGGACAGGGACCACCTGGTGCCTACCCCGGACCGGCACCTCCTGGTGCCTACCCTGGCGCAACCCCACCAGGGCCTTATCCGGGACCTCCTCCACCTGGAGCCTACCCAGGGCAGCCAGGTGGGCCTGGGCCCTACCCACCTCCTGGACAGCCCAGCGCTCCTGGAGCCTACCCTGCCGCCGGCCCCTTTGGCAGTCCTGCTGGACCACTGGTAAGACAGGGTAGCTGTGTCATGAACTTGATGGGCAGCAGGGACACATGAAGATTTAAACCTGCTGCTTACAGCCACTTCTCAAGGACCAGTCATGGGTGTATGTTGGTCTGGTAGAAAAAAAATAAGTGTTCATATTGAAAAAAATAAGTGTCCATTGTGTGTACAGTTAGTATAAATAGAAGGCAAGGCATCTTTCAAAGGCACTGATAGAGCTGGGCGTGGTGGCACACGCCTGTAATCCCAATACTTGGGAGGCTGAGACAGGAGGATCACAGTACCACACACACATAAAAAGGCACTGACAATCTGCTTTAATATAAAGTTAAGATTAGAGAAATGGGGGAATTTTGGGTTATTATTAATAAACTCCAAGTACACACAAGTGCCATTAGTACACATCTACATATTCTCTCGCTTAACCCCATAACCACCCAATAACATACTGTTATTATCCTCATTTTATACATGGGGAGATGGGACAATGGAGACGCTGTATGATTTGCCAAGGGTTATTGAATGAACATGTGGGGGAACCAAGGGACTCTGGTTTTGGAAAATTTTCTGAAGATAACCTTGTTATCTAAGGATTGAATCTGCATGCAGATTAAAACACATTTTAGTAAGTGAATTCTAAACGAAAACATCACTCTGGGGGGATCCAGGCACATTCGGTCATGAATCTTTCCCTTCCGGATTTATAGTCTGGTTGAGAAATAAGGTATAAGTATGAAGAAAGAGCTAAACAACAGTGTAGGCTATGACAGTGTCCAGACAGTGGAGAAGGCACAGGTGGCACCATCTCCTCTTGAGACTGTGTAGAGAAGACAGTAGATTTTCATTTTTTTGGGGGGGGGAGTACTGGGGATTAAACCCAGGGACATTCTACCTCTGAACTACACCCCCAGCCCTATTTTATTTTTTTATTTGGTAACAGGGTCTCACTAAGTTGCTGACAGCCTCACTAAGTTGCTGAGGCTGGCTTTGAGCCTGTGATCCTCTTGTCTCAGCCTCCCAAGTACTGGGGGATTACAGGTATGCACCACCACACTGGCTGGACTGTGATTTTTCAAGACTGGACAACTAGAACACCAGCAGAGCTTTAGCTCAATCTGGGAACTCAGGAAAGGCAACTGATAGGGAGACCAGGGAGACCCTTCCAGCTTATACCTGCTGGACTTGAGGCACTAGTAGCAAGGCCAGTAGGAGGAAGTATAGGACTAGTGCAGAGCAGGCGGGAGGTGAAAACTTTGGGTGGTAGCTGAATCCAGGGGAAAACATTTTAAAGGGGAAAAGGCCAAAGAGAGCTTTGGGGATATTCACAGGCACCTGGAACAAGCGTGGTCAGTAAACATCTGTGGAATAAACAGTATAAGCCAAGAAGTGTTCATTCCACAGGTAACTGTGAATATCTGCCACATACAAAGAGTACTGCTGGTGCTGTGTGAACACAGAGCATGTGAGGATCCAGAAGCCCCAGAATGTGACACAAACCTGCCCTCAGGGAGTAGAACCATGCAGGAAGTCATGTGTCAAGAGGTTTTATTTTGTGTGTGTGTGTGTGTGCGGTACTGGGGATTGAACCCAGGGGCATTCTACCTCTGAGCTACACCCCCAACCCCATTTTTTATTTTTATTTTGAAACAGGGTCTCACTAGGTTGATGGGTCTCACTACTTGCTGAAGCTGTCCTTGAACCTGTGATCCTCCTGTCTCAGCCTCCCAAGTACTGGGATTACAGGTGTGTGCCACCACGCCCGACATGTGTCAAGAGTTTTAAGAGTCACACGAGAAGATTGATGTTGACCGAGAAGACTGATGTTGACCGCGGGGTCTAGCTTAAGCCTTTCCAAAAATTAAGCCGGGCGTGGTGGCGCATACTTGTAATCTCAGTACTTGGGAGGTGGAGACCGGAGGATCCGGGTTCGCAGCCAGCCTCAGCTACTTAGTGAGGCCCTCCGCAACCTCGTGAGACCTGGTTTCAAAATAAAGTATAAAAAAATAGGGCCGGGGGCGTAGCTTGGAGGTAGAACCCCCCTGGGTTCAATCCCTGGTACCACACACACACACAAAAAAAAAAAAAACCACAAAAAAAACCCAAAAATTAGTTCCTGTGAACGAGCTATGGATTGAAATGGCCCTAGTCGTGTTCCAAAAGGGATTGTTTCCTCCTTTTGGATGTTTTATTCTTGCATATTATTGTGCATGTAGGGAGCCTGATCTCAGCCCCTGGGCAAAATGGCCTGAGTCAGAGCAGATGACCTCAACTATGGCTATGTGTGATGCACACATATTACCAGGGATTGAACTTTAGAAATGTCATTTTTTTCTTCCCCCCAAAACATGACTATTGGTAACACATGTCCTTGTTCGTTCCCAGACGGTGCCTCATGACCTGCCCTTGCCTGGAGGAGTCATTCCTCGCATGCTGATAACAATCATGGGCACAGTGAAGCCCAATGCAAACAGGTAAAGAGGGCAACATTCACAACCTAACATATTCATTGACTGGTTTGTGAATAAAGAATGATCTGTTTTGAATTTTAATGGATTTCAAAAACTACATATTTAGAATCTTGGCTATACCATCATATGGCATAATCCCACAATTGATATTTGTTCTCATATAAATTGTCAGAGTGTCAGGGTCAGTCACAGTAAGTGGTAATACACCCTAATTTGTATTTTGGTATGCATTGTGTCATTTAATCTTCATGGTCACAGGCAGCACAAGAAACATCACTTTTGTAGATAAATCTGAGGCTCGGGTCCTACCCATGACCAGTGGCGAGCCTGGGAATCCCATTCTTCTGAGTGGATACTGTGAAAGGGTGTGAAAAGACTGTACAGTTAAAGACTTCATCAAAATAAATCAGCCTTTGTCATTGGAACTGATTGCTTGAGGTAGACCAGGATGGGGCAAAGCTCTACTGAGCTAATTAAGGAAAGTTCGTGCTGATTTATGGCTGCTGTGGGCACCTGGCCCTGCTTATCACCACTCGTGCTGGCTATACTTACATACAGTACGAAGAGGCTGAATGTCTTGAAGCCATCCTCTTTGTCCCTGAAGCTAGTGGGGCCATTAAAGCTCCTACAGCCATTAAGCAGCCTATGTCTCTTGAGTATTTTTCGGTAGTACACAGAAGGTTGCGTTCAAGTCATGTACTTATTCAAGAAACCATAAATAACCTCTGTGAGTATCTGTCACTTGATTCCTGGTGGATCAACATGAACCACATTCTGTCACCAGATGGACACAGCTTCTAATCTGATAATTTTCCATTCACATAGCTGGTTGACTCCTGCCAGCCAACCTCTAGCCTCCTCTGGTTCTGCCCAGCAGTCAGTACCCTAAGCCAACCCATCTTTGCATACGGCCTAGATAGCTTCTCTAAACTCAGTACTTTCTTGTGCATGCAGCCCCCCATCCCCCACCCCCTCTGCCTGTGTCCCTACCCATGTTTCCTCCCAACATAGCATACTAGCCAGCACACTGTGTCCTGTGTATATGGCACTCCTCACTTGTGATATCCACTCACCTCAAACCCTAACTCACAGAACTACATGGTATTTTTGCCACAGATAGGGTCACTGCACTAGAAAGGTTAGTTGCAGTAACACTAGAGATGTAGACTGAGACTGTGGCAGATAAAAACTAATTCTGGTTGAAATGGTTAATGGCAGTAAACTGAAAAAAAAAACCTGTTGTTTGGTCCTACTAATTCTATATGAGGAATTGCATAAAAAAGAATTGTTACAGTGACAGAGGTGACAATACCTTCCTTTCACTGCAGAAGAAATAGAGCCATTGGATATTTAGTCAAGTACACATTCTATTGCCATTTTTCCCTTCATTGGAAGATACATTTGTGGTTGAATGTGACTGTTGCTGGGTGAGTCAAACTGCCCAGAGAAGCCGGGTGCGGTGGTGCACGCTTGTAATCCCAGTACTTGGGAGGCTGAGACGGGAGGGCCGCAGGTTTGTGCCCAGCCTCAGCTACTTAGTGAGGCCCTCCGCAACTTAGTGAGACCCCGTTTCAAAATAAAGAATAAAAAATAGGGCTGTGGGTGTAGTTCAGAGGTAGAATGCCCCTGGGTTCAATCCCCGGTAACTCAGACACACACCCACCAATCACCCCCCCCACACACACACATGCGCTCGTGCCCAGAGAACAACGTACACGCACGCACGCACGCACGCATGCACGCGCGTACATGCCCAGAGAAGACTTAGTGGATCTAGGAGCGCAGACCTTGTTTTAAAACAAGAACAGCAGCTGACTGGTTGGGTACTCTGCGGAGCACACCTGGAGAGACTCAAGAGGAAGGGTGCATTAGCATCCAAGGAGAAGGCCAAGGGTCGAAATCACACTCTCACTTTCCACCTCACATCATGTTTAACATGTTTATTGTCATGACTACAATTTAGCAATACCACACTGAACATTAACTACATTATCTCATTCTTGCTGTTGTAGAGGAAATGGCTTCTGGTTAACCATGAGGAAGCCAGGTAGTTAATAGTTATTGATGTAGCCGGCTTGCCTTTATCAAGTAGTAAAAGCAACCCAGCAAGGCAGGAAAGAGATAGCCATTATTATTATGGTCTTTTAAAAGTGGCTGTAAGCCTCTATGAGGAACCTTGGAGGGTTTTCATGAATAGTCTGTAAAGAGTGCACTCAGCTGAATGGGAATGATGGGCCCAAAGACAGGCAGCAAACACACTGTCTTGCTGGCCTTTAGATTTTATGATAGTACATAGAATATTAGGCCTCATATATTTCCCAGTTTGAACCCATGCTCTGGCTTATTTGCTTTTCGTTTAGAAAATTTTCCTATATATTATGACATGATTTGCTTTTTAGAAACTTGTATGTTCTTGATACAAAACACAACTTGAATCATCTTACTAACTCTGGTCTTTGGTTTAAAACAGACTTGCTTTAGATTTCAAGAGAGGGAATGACGTTGCCTTCCATTTTAACCCGCGTTTCAATGAAAACAACAGTAGAGTCATCGTGTGCAACACAAAGACAGACAATATCTGGGGAAAGGAAGAAAGAAAGATGATCTTCCCATTTGAAAGTGGTAAACCATTCAAAGTAAGTTGTTGCGACTATTGTATATTGATAGTATATATTTCTTGTGGGGAATCACTCTAACACCACAACTCGCTTGAGATGAATTTTTATTGCCTGTCCTAGGCACCTAACCAGTCCATCTCCTCCTACCCTCGGTTTGGCGGGCAGAAAACCTGTCCAGGAGTGGCATGTCTCCTAGTTCCTTCCCCCCACCTCACCATCATCACTGTTGGCCACTCCCCGAGTTTAAGATTTTCTAGAAACTAAAAAATAGCCTCATAATTAAAAAATGGCACAAAGTCTTTATGGCACATCTGACTGAGACTTTAGTTCCTTCAAACAATGTAGCTGGCATGGCAATCAGAAGTAAATGTTCTTTTCTAATTTTAGAATACCCCTGGTTCAATCCCCAGGACTAAAAAAAGAACAAAAAGTTAATGTTTGTCTTATTTAAAGAAAAATTTATAGATGTTTAATTTTTTGTGTGTGTGGTAATGGGGATCGAAACCAGAGGCATTCTACCTCTAAGCTACACCCCGGTATTATTTTCTTTGTGTGTGTGGTACTGGGGATTGAACCCAGGAGCATTCTACCTCCAAGCTATACCCCCAGCCTCGTTTTTTTTCTTTTTATTTTGAAACAGGGTCTCACTAGGTTGATGAGAGTCTTACTACTTGTTGAAGCTATCCTCGAACCTGCAGTCCTCCTGTCTCAGCCTCCCAAGTACTGGGATTACAGATGTGCACCACCATGCCTGGCTTTAGATGTTTAATTTAGAAGTCCATTCTTTACCCCTTCCTCCATCCTCAGAGAAGTTAAAATTTGTTGAGTATCTTCTCAGTATTTTCTATGACATGCAATATATTTTTTGTTTCTTTTGTGGTGCTGGGAATTAAAACTAGGGCACTCTACCATTGAGCAATATCCCCACCCCTTTTTATTTTTTATTTTGAGACAGGGTCTCATTGAGTTGTCCAAGCTGGCCTCAAACTTGCGATCCTCATGCCTCAGCCTCTCAAGTAGCTGGGATCACAGGCATGTGCCACCACGCCTGGCTCTTGCTCTCATCTTTTTTTTGTGTGTGTGGTACTGGGTTTTGAGCCCAGAGACATTCTACCCTCGAGCTACACCCCCAGCCCGATTTTATTTTTATTTGGAAACAGGGTCCTGCTAGGTGGATGAGAGTCTCACTACTTGCTGAGGCTGTCCTCGAACCTGTGATCCTCTTGTCTCAGCCTCCCAAGCACTAGGATTAAAGGTGTGCACCACCATGCCTAGCTTGCTTCATCTTTTCTGTGTTGTTTAAATTTGAATAACCTGGAGTTTATTTTTGCTGTAAGGTTACTTTCTCTGGGTCTTAGTTCCACAAATGATAAAGATGAAATGTTGGGACATTTTAAGCTCAGGCTAGACTGGTTCAGAATCACTGGGTATTTCTATTTTCCCTCTTTTAATTAATTAATTAATTAATTTTTTTTTTTTTTGCGGTACCGGGGATTGAACCCAGGGGCGTTCTACCTCTGCGCTACACCCCTGGCCCTATTTTTTTTTTATACTTTATTTTGAAACCGGGTCTCATGAAGTTGCGGAGGGCCTCACTAAGGAGAGAGAGAGAGAGAGAGATAGAGATAGAGAGAGAGAGAGAGACAGGGAGAGAGAGAGAGAGCGCTGAGGCTGGCCGCGAACCCGGATCCTCCAGTCTCCGCCTCCCAAAGTACTGGGATTACAAGCGTGCACCACCACGCCCGGCTTCTTTTAATTTAAATTGGCATAAAATAGCCGGTGTGGTGGGGCATGCTTGTAATCCCAGTACTTGGGAGGCTGAGACAGGAGCATCTGGGTTCGCGGCCAGCCTCAGGTACTTAGTGAGGCCCTCCACAACTTAGTGAGACCCTGTTTCAAAATAAAGAATAAAAAATAGGGCTGGGGGTGTAGCTCGGAGGTAGAATGCCCCTGGGTTCAATGCCCAGTACTGCAAAAAAAATTGGCATAAAATTATACTTGTCACGTACTGTATGATATCCTGAAATATGTGCACACCACAGAATGGCTGAATTGTGCTAGTCATCATATGCATTGCCTCACGTGTGTGTGTATGTGTGTGTGTGTGTCTTTCAGATTCAAGTTCTGGTGGAGCCGGACCACTTCAAGGTTGCCGTCAACGATGCCCACTTGTTGCAGTACGATCATCGGATGAAAAATCTCAAGGAAATCAACAAACTGGGAATTTCTGGTGACATAACCCTCACCAGTGTTTCACACGCTATGATTTAATCTGCAAGGGCCAGAGCCTTTAAACATAAATTGAATTGAAATCTTACATATTAAAGGCTTTATGTTCACTGTGAGTGAAACATTTTACATTTATTCATCAATATCCTTCTAAGTCATCCATTTAATAAATATTCTTATGCTAAGAGCTACCTGTCTTTACAGTGTTATTTAATGGGAATTTATTCAAGATAAATGTACATTGGAAAAAGAAATGTGTGGCAATATTAATACTGCATCAGAGCTGGGTGTGGTGGCACATGCCTGTAATCCCAGTACTTGGGAGGCTGAGACAGGATTGAAGGTTCAAGTCCAGCCTCAGCAACTTGGTGAGAGCCTCAGCAACTTAGTGAGACCATTTCAAAATAAAAAGTAAAATAGGGCTGGGGTTGTAGCTCAGGTAGAATGCTGCCTCTGGGTTCAATCCCTAGTACAAAGGAAAACAAAACAAACAAACCCAAAAACCTGTATCAGGGTCTCCCAAAGTTTTCTATACTAGGTAACATACTTAAGAGAAAGTAAAGCCGGGCGTGGTGGCGCACGCTTGTAATCCCAGTACTTTGGGAGGCGGAGACCGGAGGATCCAGATTCGCGGCCAGTCTTAGCTCTCTCGCTTTCTCTCCCCGTCTGTCTGTCTGTCTGTCTGTCTGTCTCCTTAGTGAGGCCCTCTGCAACTTCGTGAGACCCAGTTTCAAAATAAAGTATAAAAAATAGGGCCGGGGGCGTAGCGCGGAGGTAGAACGCCCCCGCGTTCAATCCCCGGTACCGCAAAAAAAAAAAAAAAAAGAGAAAGTAAATACTGCCCTCCAAATTCTCCTCTCTTCTAGTTTCCTCAAAACTAGGAGATGCTACAAGGAAATCATCAAGATTTTCTTACTTAAGAAAATGTAATATATTGTGGAAATGAGAAAAGCAGAAAGTATACCCATAGATAATTACTGTTAGCATTCTGGTATGGTCACATTGCTTAGTTTTGGAGATACGTTCTGAGAAACTCATTGGGGAATTTCATCATGTGAATGTCATTGAGTGCACCTACACAATCCCAGATGGTTTAGGTCAATCGCTCTACATGGCTTCCTGGTACGATCAAGAGAAATGGTAAGCGTGGCATGTATGAGGCTGTTGCCACCATTAACACCACATACTGTCTTACAGTGAACTGTGTGTGTGTGTGTGTGTGTTACTGGGATTGAACCCAGGGCAGGTCTTCCACTGAGCTACATCCCTCCGCGGCCCCCCTTTTTATTTTGAAACAGTGTCTTGGTAAGTTACTGCACAATGGCTTCAACCTGTGGGCCTCCTGTCTCAGCCTCCCAAGTACTGGATTACAGGTGTGTGCCGCTGCATCTGCTTTTTTTTTTTAATAAGTAGAAGGAATATTGTTCAAACAACAAAACGCATAGTATAGTAAATACATAAACCAGTTATATAGTTGCTTATTCTTGAGTAATTGCGTGTCCCATACTTTTCTATAACTGGCAGTGCAGGTTTGTTTACACCAGCACCGCCACAAACCTATACTGTGCTACACTACAAAGGCTTTGTCACCAGGTGACTGCAATTCTTCACCTCCATCATGATCCACTGCCACATAGCAGTCCATCACTGACCAAAATGTTATGTAGCATTTCACTATATTTCTCTTGACTCTTTAATCCTTTTCCTCTCTCTATAGTTTACTGCTTCCAAATTAGTATTTGATACCAAAATGAGACAATCTCCCTGTCTTGGTTTTTTTGAAATTTCCAGATTTATAGAAAAGAATAAAAAGTATCTTAAATAGCTTTTAAAATTTAATTGTTCCCATTGTCAATATTATTATAACAATGCCTTTCTACCCTTCCTCATCACCAGGAAGCCCAGTGAGCAAGACAATTTCAGAACTAGGCTGAGGTCACACCACTTCAGCTCAGAGGACCTTAGTTTATCTATTACTGTCTCTATGATACCATCTTCCCAAATACTTTAAACTGATAATTGTCACAGGTTGGTTTTTCCAGGAGGCAGAGTAGAATGCAAGAGGTTTGTGAGGGTATGCATATGCCTTAAGACCAATGGGGAGCCGGGTGTGGTGGCGCACGCCTGTAACCCCAGTACTTGGGAGGCTGAGACAGGAGGATCACAGGTTTGAGGACAGCCTCAGCAACATAGCGAGACTCTCAGCAACCTAGTGAGACCCTATTTCAAAACAGAAAATAAAAAGGGTGCCAGGGGTGGTGGTACAGGCTTGTAATCCCAGTAGTTGGGAGGCTGAGACAGGAGGATCCCGGTTCGCAGCCAGCCTCAGCTACTTAGTGAGATCCTGTTTCAAAATAAAGAATAAAAAATAGGGCTAGGGGTGTAGCTCTGAGGCAGAATGCCTGTGTTCAATCCCCAGTACCACAGGAAAACAAAACAAAGCAATTTTGTGAGGGCAAGAACATGACTGGGCAGAGGGAGAAATTCAACAGCAAGTCTAAGCCACTCTAAGGGGTGTTCTGATGCTGGGACCACCCCTGAGTTGCAAAGGGCTAGGCCTTCACATACCCACTTCAATCAGTAAATCACCTGGGAAATGGTGTGACCTTGGGTACGAAGTCTCACTTCAGCTGAGGCAGAGTTCATAAGGGACAACAAGCTGAGGGCTATCTGTACTCTTTGTGTCCTAAAGAGGGATTTGGACAATACATCACAGCATATTTAAAAAACTATGTAAGCCGGGCGTGGTGGCACACGCTTGTAATCCCAGTACTTGGGAGGCAGAGACCGGAGGATCCGGGTTCACAGCCAGCCTCAGCTACATAGTGAGGCCCTCCGCAACTTGGTGAGACCCTGTTTCAAAATAAAGAATAAAATAGGGCTGGGGGTGTAGCTCGGAGGAAGAATACCCTGGGTTCCATCCCAAGTACCACACACACACACACACACACACACACACACACGGTGTGAGCCAGGCATGGTGGCTCATGCCTATAATGCCAGTACTTGAGAGGCTGAGAAAGAAGGATCACAGGTTTGAGGCCAGTCTCAGCAACTTAGCAAGACTCTGTTTTAAAAATTAAAAAAGGAGGCCGGGCGTGGTGGCGCACACTTGTAATCCCAGTACTTTGGGAGGCGGAGACCGGAGGATCCGGGTTCGCGGCCAGCCTCAGCTCGCGCTCTCTCTCTCTCTCTCTCTCTCTACTTAGTGAGGCCCTTTGCAACTTTGTGAGACCCAGTTTCAAAATAAAGTATAAAAAAATAGGGCCGGGGGTGTAGCGTGGCTGCTACACCCGGTACCGCAAAAATAAATAAATAAATAAATAAATAAATAAATAAATAAATAAATAAAAAATAAAAAAGGGCTGAGGGTAGTACAGTTCAGTGGTAGATTGTCCCTGGGTTCAATCCCTAGTAAAACACAAACACACACACACACACACATACACAAAAAGAGTAGGTATGTTTTCTTTTCTTGTTTGAAAATCCCTAATCTTTTTTTTTTATTTTTGCAGTACCAGGGATTGAACCCAGGGGCATTCTACCTCCCTTCAAGCTACACCCCCAGCGCTATTTTTTATTCTTTATTTTGAAACAGGGTCTCACTAAGTAGCTGAGGCTGGCAAGCGAACCCGGATCCTCCTGTCTCAGCCTCCCAAGTAATGGGATTACAAGCATGTGCCACCACGCCCGGTTCTGAAAATCCCTAATCTTAAAAGGTTAAAGTTCCTACTTGTTCTTTAAGTGGCTCCAATCCTCAACTCATTTTCAGACAGAAATAAACACGACCTGGTTACAAGCGTTAGCTAGTGAGTCTTCTTTGTGCTGTTATCCCGTGGCTCTGGATTTTACAATCCTATAGCTAAGACTTTATAAAAGAGAAAATATTTCAAACACATTATGTGATTAATATGATTCTCTTAAAGAGAAAAAGGCATTTCCTTCAATGACTGACTTATCAAGGGGAAAATGAAAAGAAAAAGGATTTAATGGGCACCTCTAATAATTCATCATTTGAAATTGCAGCACATAAACTCACTTCATAGTTTAGAAAACTCAACTAAAGAAGCTCAGTGTACCCTGGAAAACACAAAACTCAAGCTGTCTGACAGCCACAAATTTATAAGCTCAAACCAAGTATAGAAGGGTACCAATATTTTGGCCAAAGTTTAATATTTAAATTAAACTGAAACTGTTCATAAGCTCTAAGTAAGTATACTTAGCTATAAACCTATGCATTTTAAACAAGAGAGACAAGACAAAACACACTTTTTATTCTATGTGGTTAATATACAAAATATCCCCACTTCCCTTGAGAAATAGTACATCTAAAATACACTTGGATGAACAATGAATATTAAAACATTATGATACTATGTGACTGAATAGAAGTGAACACAAATACGTATTCTCCAAATTTCTAATAGTCTAAGAATATATCATAGCATTGA
>PVJS01036233.1:0-20560 GCA_004027185.1 Glis glis
CGAACCCAGATCCTCTGGTCTCCGCCTCCCAAAGTACTGGGATTACAAGCGTGCGCCACCACGCCCAGCACCTATTTTATTTTTTATTTGGAATCAGGGTCTCGCTAAGTTGCTGAGAACCTCATTAAGTAGCCGAGGCTGGCTTCAAACCTGCAATCCTCCTGTCTCAGCCTCCCAAGTACTGGGATTGCAAGCGTGTGCCACCACACACAGCTTCCCCCACTACTTTATTGAATAAAACGCAAATACCTTAGCATGGTATTTAAGACCCTGCACAATCTGTTTTCTAGGCTACCATTTCAAGTTGCCTCTGGCTACTACCTCCATTATTCTATGTTATAGCCAGCTAAATAATATTTCAAACACACCAGTTTCTTTTATACCTCCTATCATTTTATATTGTACTTACCTGTCTATGTGCCAGTACCAATAGTGTTGGCTATTATTATAATTAGAACTGAAGTAACAGAAGATAAAAATGAATGTTACTTTTGACTACTAAGCATTTCCCCCCTTGTCTCCCCCGCCCCCATCCCAGTCAATATCCACTCAGTCTCCGTCGTGTTTTAAAACATGGGTTTGATTATATTTTCAGTGCCTACTGGATAAAATCACTTAGTAGTATGGACAAGGTTTTTCATGATCTGACTTCCCTCTGCCAATTCATCTCCCTCCACTCTTCCACTAATAGCTTTTGGGACAGCCATAGTAACTACAGTACTTGTAGTTTTACCACGATAATAGGCTCTCTCCACTTTCGTGCCTTTACACATGATGTGTCCTTTGCCTCTAACGTCCTCTTCTACTTTGTCTATCCAGTGAACTCCCTGTCACCCTTTAAGATTCAATTCAGATGTAAGCCCTTCTGTGAAACCTGCCCTTAAATACTCCTTGGCAGAATTAGATGCTCTCTCCTCTCTTATTATGCTATACATATCTTGTCACAATCTTCTGTGACGGTTCCTGTCACCTCTGCTAGCCTATAAACTCATCCAGCATAGGGCTGTTTTATCTCTGGGACCTTACTGCCTGGCGCAAAGTGGGTGCTCACCGAAGATCAGTCGAATATATCAACTAACCCTCAGTGGTACCTGAAGCCCTCTGTCGCTGGGTACTTCATCACCACCATCACTCACCCCCTGCTCTTCATCTCTATTAAATTCTTTGAGATGGCAATCAGGTGCTCGTGGAATGATGTTTCTAGTCAGTTAAATTACCCTAGTAACACAACCTGTAAAAATTTAGTCTTTGAAAGGAAAATTAGGAGCTGGGAGTGGTGGCACATGCCTATAATCCCAGCATTTGGGAGGGTGAAAGGTGAGCGCCACAGGTTGGAGACTAGCCTCAGCAATGTAGCGAGACTCCACAATCTAGAGATCCCCTGTTTCAAAAAATAAAAAAGGGCCGGGTGTGGTGGCGCACACTTGTAATCCCAGTACTTGGGAGGCTGAGATCGGAGGATCCAGGTTCGCGGCCAGCCTCAGCTACTTAGTGAGGCCCTCTGTAACTTCATGAGACCCGGTTTCAAAATAAAGGATAAAAAATAGGGCCGGGGGTGTAGCTCGGAGGTAGAACGCCCCTGGGTTCAATCCCCGCAAAAAAAAAAAAAAAATAAATAAATAAATACAATCCCCGCAAAAAATAAATAAATAAATAAATAAATACAAAGGGCTGGGGGTGTATGTAGCTCGGAGGTAGAACGCCCCTGGGTTCAATCCCCAGTACCTCAAAAAAAGAAAAAAAAATTAGGGCAACAAGTTGTGAAATGAAGACTTCTGCCTTTATTCCACTCGATATCCTCCAGCTGAGCGACTTTAACCTATACCCATCTTGCTTGAGGCCCTGGGAGGGGCGGTACCAGGGGGACCGGAAGTGGGAAAGCGGAAGCGGAAGATAAAGAGGAGGGAGAAAGCGGAAGTGGGGGAAGCGGAAGTGGGGAAGGGCGTGATAGCCTGAGGGGCCGCAGGATTTGAATTGGAGCGGGAAAAGGCCCGGGGCTGCGGCTGAAGCTCGGGGCAGGTAATGGCCTCTGCGTGGGAGTGGGGGTGAGGATGGAGGGGCGAGTTTGCCGCCCTCCCGCCTCCCGTCCCCCGCGGGCACCGTGCGGCCTGGCGTGAGGGCTCCGAGGCTACTTCTGCGCTTGCGTGAAGGAAGGTTCCTGTGGCGTGTGATGCCGCCATGCCAGCCCTCCTTCTAGAAGCTTCCCTGTGGCCCAAAGTCCCCCTTTGCAGTAAATTACGTTCCATCCTTTGGCAGTCGCCGGACTGGCCCCTGTGTTACCCAGGGCCCGGCGGCGGGCCATCTGGTCCCCGGTGGTCATTCTGAAACGATCGTTAAGTGAAGTAGATGCCAAGGAAAGGCCTTGTCTACAGAAGGTTGATTTTCTCTCACCCTCTACCCTACGTTTTTCAAAATTCATTCTAAAATGTCTTACTTCCTGTCCACAGCCCTTTGTGCTAAGTATTCCTTATGCTGCAGATGAGGGAACTGAGGCTCAGAGAAGTTGTTAAGACTTAATTAGGAAATGGCAGAGCAGGACCTCAAATCCATGCCTTTGAATCCTAATTAAAGCAGTGAGATGAACCAGATGAAATCCCAGGGGGAGCTGTTTATTCCAGCGGGCAGAGACCGGTTCTGTGCACCTGTTTCCTTATTTCTCCCTTTCGTAGGATGGAGCCTGCTACATTGGAAACTCTGGAAAGTTATTAGTTGAATGAATTAATGAAAGCACAGACAGGGCTCAAAAAAGTTAATTTCTCTGCCTCTATTGCAGTGTTCTTTCTGTCAAAATAGAAACAGCTCCTTAATGCCATGGTAGTCTCTATCATTGTTCTCCCTTAACGATCCTGGCCAGAATTTATTTCCTTCTGAGTCAAAATCTAGTCTGTAGGCAGAACCTGTACAAACAAGAGCTGCTGTCTCCTTATCACACTACACTAAATGCATCTTTCCAGAAATGCCTCTGGGCATTAAGCCTCTCAGATGCTATTATCATTATTGTTTTTAGTCTTTGGATAGTATGTCCAGCTCCTCAATTCCTTTTTCTGAAATCTGAAAAGTTCTGAAAACCAAATTTCTTCTCTAACTCAGTTGGCAATAAAATCTGAAGTGAGGCCATTTATGGTCTTTATTCCAAATATTTACATATTTTCGTTGCAGATACATTGATGGGTTTCATTGTGCAGAGTAGCCTCACAACTTACTGTGGGTATTGTGTAATGGGTGGTATAGTTACTGCACTACCCTTTAAAAAAATCATATTTCACAACTCACCTGGCCTCAAAGGATTTGGCTAAGAAATTGTGGACCAGCAGGTTAATGTCACCTGATAAGTGATTTCCTATTATGATTCAGGTAAAGTGGAGCAGGGGAAGAAAACAGCATTGTGAAAGTAGGGAGATGTGAAAAGAAAACTAAGAAGGCTGGGCGTGGTGGTGCATGCCTGTAATCCCAGTACTTTGGAGGCTGAGACAGGAGGATTGCAGGTTCAAAGCCAGCCTCAGCAACTTAGTGAGGCTTGCATCAACTTAGTGAGACCTATTTCCAAATTAAAAAAAAAATAGGATTGGGGGTGCAACTTGGAGGTAGAGTGGCCTGGGTTCAATCCTCAGCACCATACACACACACACACACACACACACACACACACAAAACCTAAGAGACCCTTTCTACCTCATCATTTGTTTGCTTTAGAATTATTTAAGGGAGAAAGTTACTTAACTGAACAGTAAGACCTTTTTCTTTGGTAGGGGAAATTTAACTCAGAGACATTTTATCTGTTTTTGTGTGCGTGTGGTACTGGGGATTGAACTCAGGGGCATTCTACCTCTGAGCTACACCACCAGCCCCATTTTTTTTTATTATTTATTTTGAAACAGGGTCTTGCTAAGTTGTGGATGGCCTCACTAAGTAGCTGAGGCTGGCCGCGAACCCGGATCCTCCGGTCTCAGCCTCCCAAGTACTGGGATTACAAGCGTGTGCCACCACGCCGGGCTAGAGACATTCGACCTCTAAGCTACACTCCTAGCCCTATTTTATTTTTTAATTTAATTTTTGTGTGTGTGTGTGTATGTGTGTGTGTGGTACTGGGGATTGCATTCTACCTCCCTCTAAGCTACACCCATCCCGAGCCCTATTTTATTTTTATTTTGAAGCAAGGCTTCACTAAGTTGGTGAGGGCCTTGCTAAGTTGCTGAGGCTGGCTGCGAACCTACGATCCTCCTATCTCAGCCTCCCAATTACTGGGATTATAGGCCTGCACCAACATGCTCAACTTATTTTTTATTTTGAAACAGGGTCTCACTAAGTTGCTGAGGGCCTCTCTTAGTTGCTGAGGCTGGCCTTGAACCTGAGATCCTCCTGTCTCAGCCGCCCAAGTTCTGAGATTACAGGCGTGTGCCACCACACCATGCTTATTTTTATTTTGAAACAGGTTCTCACTAAATTGCTGAGGGCCTCTCTAAGTTGATGAGGCTAACCTTGAACCTGAGATCCTCCTGTCTCAGCCTCCCAAGTTCTGAGATTACAGGCATGTACCACCACGCCTGGCTTAATAGTTAGACTTTTGAACATAGGGATCATGTTTTATGTTTCTCCACAAAGTTGGATAAATGGTAGGTTCTCAAGAAATATCTGTTAATTGACTTGAAAATATTGGCTTACAATTCTAGAATTTTACTTGACAATTACAAGACCTAGGTTTTATTTTAAAAATATCATGTTCATAATTCAAAGCTGTAGAATCATTGCAGGTTTATCCAAAAGCAGAATCATTCAGTCATTTGATTATTCACTCAACACCTGTTTCTTGAGTACCTACTATTGCTAGGTTCCCAGGAGGCCTAGGACTACAGTGGTAAATAAGAAGTTCAAGGTCCCTGCCGTCCAGGAGCTTCTAGTCAGGTGGTGAAGAAAGGCAGGGAGTAAAGAACAAATAGCAAGTACAGCTCGTTCTAGCTGGCATGAAGGAAATTAATCTGGTGCTGAAAAGAGTGTGTGGAGTGACCTGAGTAGTTAGTGAGGTCAGTGAAGGCCTCTCAGAAGAGATGACACAGATTTGTGACATGAAATACTCTCTTCCCTCTGTTTCTTAATATTATAGTGATATAGGTAGTCAGACAACTGAGATTCAAGTATGGAAATTTACCTTCTTGCCACTAATTTTGCCCCAGATGTCATATCACTATACAGTGGACCAGCAGTGATGCTTAATGACAGGGACACATTCTGGGAGATGCACCATTAGGTGATTTTGTTACTGCACAAATATAGAATGTATTATATAAACTAACATGGCTATGATGTCACTAGGTGATGTAATCTTGCAGGACCACTGTCACATATGCGGTCCATCATTGACTGAAACATTATATAGCACTTGACAGTCACAAGATTATTTGATGGTGTGAGTAAAGTGAGCATTTGCCTATATTCAGATGTCTAAACATAATAAAATAACAAATAATTTATATCTAACACCAATTAATTGAACTCCTTGTTAGCCTGAAAAGACATCAGTGGTAGAATGGTGTCTCACATATTCTATGTTCATATCAGAAAGTAAAGTTCATGTCACTGTACATTAGTAAGTGATACTAATTTACTTATCTAGATTTTTTTCTTTGATTTTTCTGTTGGTTGGAGGGTATATGATTTTGGTATGCTGTCAAGCATATCTATTTTAAACTACTATTTTGGATTATAAGGCTATTTTGATATTTTTCTGGGGCAGAAATTTTTTAAAGAAAACACTTCAAAAATTGAAGAATTCAGGCTAGAGAATATAAGAACACCTAAAAATTAGGATTGTCTTTCCAAAATATAGATAGGTAGCTATCAAAGGGAGAGAGAGAGACCAGAGAGAGAGAGAGAGAGGAATTTTAAATTTTAACAGCTGTTGTTCAGTTCCAGTAAGTTATGATTCCAAGTTTTTTTTAATAGACTTGTGAAGAAACAGATCAATATTTGCTGCTGTAAGCCAATGTCACAGTGCATCTCTGCTTTGAGTAAGTTTGGTAGAGGGGAAAAGGGAACAGAGATAGAAAATTTTAATAGCTTATTGAAACATTATAAATCAGGTTTTTGCTGCAGGAGGGAGTCAGATAAAAATACCTATATCTGAAGTACAAACAGGAGAAAATCAGAAAGTTGTGGAAACATACTTCTTTTTCTTCGTAGGGTTGAGTGTAGTCTCTTTCTGAGAAATCTTAATTAAATTGATAACATTTTCTATCTTATTTGAGGATGGATTGTACTTTTACAAAAAAAGGTTAATTAATTATCTCCTCTTTAAAAAAGAAGTGATAACCGGGCGTGGTGGTGCACGCTTGTAATCCTAGTACTTTGGGAGGCGGAGACCGGAGGATCCGGGGCTCCGGGTTCGTGGCCAGCCTCAGCTCTCTCTCTCTCTCTCTCTCTCTCTCTCCCTCTCTCCCTCTCTCCCCCTCCCTCTCTGTCTCTCTCTCTCTGTCTCTCTCTCTCTCTCTCTCTCTCTCTCTCTACATAGTGAGGCCCTCTGCAACTTCGTGAGACCTGGTTTCAAAATAAAGTATAAAAAATAGGGCCGGGGGTGTAGCGCGGAGGTAGAACGCCCCTGGGTTCAATCCCCAGTACTATAAAAAAAAAAAAAGTGATAGTTCATTTAGAATGCCTCTGAAAATTTATGTGTCCTTCAGTACACAGAAATTAATCAGGCCTGAGTCAGTAGCTGCAAAGGTCAAAGAAGTGAAACAAAACTAAAAATAACAAACATTCGTTATGGATTTTAGCATTTTTTCTTTTGTATGTGTGCAGCTTCTCCAGTAAAATATGATCATAGATGGTCTGGGCTTCATTGGGTCTGGATGCTCGTCAGGGCTTGAAATCAATTTGGCACACTTCTTGGTAGCCATCAGCGGTGAATCACTAGGGAAATTGCAAACTAACTGACTCACCTTAATGAAAAAGAGGAAAGGGAATGATTTCATGTAAATTATGAATTGATAATTCATAAGCATCATGTATCATTTTGGGGCTGCATACCTTTTTAAAGTTTTAATGTATTTTGTATCAAACTGAATGGGCTTCTCTTTGCATGTACCTGTTTTGAAATCTGTCAGACATATGCTGATCACTCCAGGTTTTAGGGAAATCCTTACAGTATTTGAATCTTACTGGTTATTTCTAAACCTATATTTTTTCTAAAGGCAAGTAAAGAAAGTAATTTAACCTTTCTTTCTAATTTGCTAGCTTTATCTGGACTAAAATATTGGTTTTAGGGCACTGTGAGTTAGCTGTGAAGTCCACTGAGGTACAAGTATTTTCTTAGTAATTAATCCTCCTCCCTTTTAGATTAACAAAATTCAGACCATATTTAGATCTGATTGTAATGACTTGTAGTTCTAAAAAGAATACAGTCATAGGGCCATTAGGTGATTCTAAGGCTTAGTTTTTACCATCATTTTAATTACTTTCAGGACACAGTACTTTTTTTTTATACATGACCATATATGTTAAGCAAGAGATGTCAGAGAGCGAGTTCCATTTTATCATACTAATTTGTCTTCTGTCCATGTAATGCTTTTTAATTATTGTATTTCTGGCCAAAGAGTTTGATTTTTTTTTCTGCAGAAACTTTTACGACTGAAAGAGCACCTATATTTCTTTAAAGGATATAGATCAATTTCTCATGAAGGATTTTCCTGTACCCATGTTGGGAACTTTTATATGGTACCCTCCATTCTGACTGATGTAACTGAGGGGGTTGATTTAGAAACAAAACCTAGATTTTTCAGACTGTCCTGATCTTCTCTAGACCTTTTTTTTTATGGTACTGGGGAATGAACCCAAGGGCATTCTACCTCTGAACTACACCCCCAGCCCTATTTTTTATTCTTTATTTTGAAACAGGGTCTCACTAAGTTGTGGAGGGCCTCACACTCTGGCTGCCAACTTCTGATCCTCCTGTCTCAGCCTCCCAAGTACTGGGATTACAAGTGTGCGCCACCATGCCTGGCTCTCTAGACCTTTTTGTAAAAAATCTTTAACTCACATTTTGTGCTTTCCTTGCAGGAAATTGATACTTTATCAACATGGAAATTAATCATTTGTATTTGGGAGCAGCAGAACTGAGGAACAATTACCTGTCAAGAGTTTTATGAACCAGTAACATTCCTATACCATTGTGCTCATCCCCCATTTCACCTTTGAACTTGTCCTACCTATGGCATTCAGGAGGCAAGTGAAAAACTTCGTGAAAAATTACTCAGATGCTGAAATAAAAGTCAGGGAAGCAACTTCTAATGACCCTTGGGGTCCCTCTAGTTCTCTGATGTTAGATATCAGTGACTTGACTTTCAACACAATTTCTCTCTCAGAGATTATGAATATGCTATGGCAGAGGCTCAGTGACCATGGGAAGAACTGGCGCCATGTGTATAAATCCCTCACCCTCATGGATTATCTCATCAAGAACGGATCAAAGAAAGTTATTCAGCATTGCAGAGAGGGGTTCTGTAACCTTCATATGCTGAAAGACTTTCAACATGTAGATGAAGGTGGAAAAGACCAAGGTAACAGTTAAAGAAGTTATACAGTATGACAATAAAGGAGTTTGGGAGGGATCATTTCAAATCAGGAGCTGGGGAAAAATTGTTCATAAATGTACCTGCTAGTTCAATCCTCTGTGTTGACTCTTCAGTGCCTTGGAGAACAATATATTTTTTCAAAAGGAGGTATAAAACTAATACATTTAAGTTCTTGATAAAATGATGCCTCACAGAAAATGAATAAAACAGGAGGCAAGGCAATTTGGTATAATAATGTCACTGTGATTCATAATTATAGTTAGGTTGGAATTTAGTCATAAATTATGAAAGTATTTCCAAAGACTCCGGAATCTTCAAAATCTATCTAGATTGAAATGTTATATGAATACAGAAATTTAGGTCATAAACTAATTCTCTCAGGGGCAGAGGAGGAAGTGAAATAGGGAAAGGATCTATAGAATACGAGATGATTCAGTAATGTCTGATATTCTACAATGGTAGAAGAATAAGCATTTTCTCTCCATCTAATGTCAAATTATTATTATTTTTTGTGTGGTCCTGGGGATCCCAGGGGTGTTCTATGTCTGAGCTTTACCCCCAGCCCTATTTTATTTTTTATTTTGAAATGGTCTCACTAATGGACCAGGGCTGGCCTTGAACCTGCAATTCTGTCTCAGCCTCCCAAGTACTGGGATTATAGGTGTGTACCACCCCACCTGGCCTAATATAAAATTATAATTTGTGTTTAAAGTGAATAGTCTTATGAATCATGAGAGGGGGATGAATTTTTGTGTAGTCTCTCTGTTAAGTGTGCATTTTAAAAATAGATCTTTTTTTTAAAGAGGAGTTTTAGATTTACAGAAAAATCATGCAGAAAGTACAGTTTCCACATATTCTTCCCCAAGCATGGTTTCTCCTATTAACATCTTGAATTAGTGTGGAACATTAGTTACAATTGATGATCCGATATTGATATTATTAATTTAAGTTCATATTTCACATTAGGATTCACTCTGCATTATATAGTTCTGTTTTGTTTGTGGTACTGGGGAGTGAACCCAGAGGCATTCTACCTCTAAGCTATACCCCCAACCTGATTTTTATTTCTTATTTGGAAATAAGGTCTCACTAGGTTGTTAAGAGCCTCACTGAGTTGCTGAGGCTGGCTTTGAACCTGCGATCCTCTTATCTCAGCCTCCCAAGTATGGTAATACAGGCATGTGCCACCATGTCCAGCTTTCTATTTTTTTTTCAAAACTGGGAATTGAACCCAGGGGCATTCTACCTCCGAACTATACCCCCAACCCCTATTTTTTATTCTTTATTTTGAAACAGGGTCTCACTACGTTGTGGAGGGCCTCACTGAGTAGCTGAGGCTGGCCACAAACCTGCGATCCTCCCGTCTCAGCCTCCCAAGTACTGAGATTACAAGTGTGTGCCACCACACCTGGCTTTTCTGTGGATTTTGAAAAATGCATAATGTCCTATGTCTTACCATCCAGCATCATACAGAATAGTTTCATTGACCTAAAACTGCCATGTGTTCCACCCATTAATCTTTTCCCACCAACCCCTGAACTCCTGGAAACCATTGGCCTCTATAGTTTTGCCTTTTCCATTTGTCATAAAGTTGGAATCAAATCAAAGTATGTAGCATTTTCAGACTTTTCCTCCGTGTCTTGAAAGCTCATTTCTTTTCTCCTTTTTTTTTTTTCGGTACTGGGGATTGAACCCAGGGGCATTCTACCTCTGAGCTACACCCCCAGCCCTATTTTATATTCTTTATTTTGAAATAGGGTCTCAGTAAGTTGTGGAGGGCCTCACTATGTAGCTGAGGCTGCCCGCAAACTCAGATCCTCCAGTCTCAGCCTCCCACGTACTGGGATTACAAGCATGCGCCACCATGCCTGGCTCTCTTTCTCCTTTTTATAAAAACAGCTTGAGATATAATTATCATACCATACAAATCACCCATTTAATGTGTGCAATTGTATAGTCTTTGGTATATTACATTAGTCTTAAAAATCATGGTAAAATATACATAATGTAAAATATACATAATGTAAAATATACATACATAAAATATACATAATTTGCCTTTTGAGGTGCAATTTGGTGGCATTAATTATACTCACAAAATTGTGCAGCTATCACCACTATTTCCAAAACTCTTATCACCTTGGATAGAAACTCTGTAACCATTTAGCAGTAACTCTCCATTCCCATTACACCAAACCCCTGATCTACTTTGTCTGTATAAATTTGCCTGTTTCAAGTACTTCATATAAATTGGACCTCTTCTTGTATGTCCTTGCTGGCAATTTGTATGTCATTTTTATTCAAATCCTTTGCCCATTTTTAACTGGGTGGTTCTTTTATTACTGAGTTTTGAGAGTTCTTTATATATTCTGGATACAAGACTTTTATCAGGTGATTTGCAAGGATCTTCTGCCATTCTGTAGGTTGTCTTTTTACTTTCTTGTGGTCCTCTAAAGCACAAAACTTTAAATTTCAGTGATGTCCAGTCATCTATTTTTCCTTTGGTTGCTTGTACTTTTGGTGTCATATGTAAGAAACTATTGTCTAATCTAAGCTCATGAAGATTTACACCTGTGTTTTCTTTTAAGAGTTTTATGGTTTTAACTCTTTCATTTATGTCTGGGTTCCTTTTGAGTTGATTTTCTATATATGAAGCCGGGCGTGATGGCGCACGCTTGTAATCCCACTACTTTGGGAGGCGGAGACTGGAGGATCGGGGTTCGCAGCCAGCCTTAGGTCTCTCTCGCTCTCTCTCTCCCTGTCTCTCTCTCTCTCTCTCTTTCTCTCTCTCTCTCTTTCTCTCTCTCTCTCTACTTAGTGAGGCCCTCCGCAACTTCGTGAGACCAGATTTCAAAATAAAGTATAAAAAATAGGGCCGGGGGTGTAGCGCGGAGGTAGAACGCCCCTGGGTTCAATCTCTGGTACCGCAAAAAAAAAAAAAAAAGATTTACACCTGTGTTTTCTTTTAAGAGTTTTATGGTTTTAATTCTTTCATTTATGTCTGGGTTCCTTTTGAGTTGATTTTCTATATATGAGATAGAGAGCCAAGTTCATCCTTTTGCATGTGGATACTCAAATGTTCTATCATTTGTTGAACAATCTGTTCTTTCCCCATTGAGTTATATTGGCACCTTTTATATGTACAAGGTATAGTGTATTTGGATATGTTTAAGTCCACCATCATGAAGGTCTTTCAGGTTCCCTAAAAATAAACTAACCTTAGATATTCGGGTTATTTAGGTCTTCTTTCATGTCTTTCAACAGTGCTATGCAGTTTTCAGTGTATGAGTTGAGTCTTGTGCTTTTTAGTTATTTATTTCTAAGTGATATCTAAGTATTTTATTCTTTTTGATGCTATTTACATGGAATTATTTTCTTAATTTTCAGATTGCTCATTATTAGTGTATAGAAATGCGACTGATCAACCAGTTTTTGTATATTGATCTTGTGTCCTGCTACTTTGCTGAACTAATTTATTAGTTTTTTGGGGGGGGTAGATTACTTAGATTTGCTATATACAAAATCAGGTCATTTGCAAAGTGTTACTGCTTCCTCTCCAATCTGGATACTTTCTATTTCTTTTCCTTGCCTAATTGCCCTGGCTAAAAGTAGTTAGATATGTGAGAGAACATATCCTTGTCGTGCTCCTGCTTTTAGGAGGAAAGCTTGCAGTTATTAAGTGTGACGTTAGCTGTGCTATTTATCAGGTTGAGAAAGTTTTCTTCTGTTCCTGGTTTCTGCCTCTATTGAGATGATGATGTGTTTTTAAAATTCCCTTTATTTGCCGGGCATGGTGGCATACACTTGTAATCCCAGTCCTTGGGAGGCTGAGGCGGAGGATTGCACGTTCGCGGCTAGCCTCAGCTACATAGGCCCTCCGCAACTTAGTGAGACCCTGTTTCAAAATAAAGAATAAAAAATAAAATAGGGCTGGGGGTGTAGCTGGGAGGTAGAATGCCCCTGGGTTCAACCCCCAGTACCACACACACACAAAAATTCCCTTATTCTATGACTATAGCACATTACATATTGATTTTTCACATGTGAGCCAGCCTTGCATTCTTAGTATAAATCACACTTGGTCATGTTATAGATTCTATTTTTAAGTGTTTATTTCAGGTCAGGCTTGGGGCCTAATGGTGAAATAGAAATTTTCCTGAGTTTTGATCATGCTATGCTGCTTCATCTAGAAATTAGAGAAACATCAACTTTCATGAGGATTAATTTTATTTTTAAAAATAAAAATAAAATGGTAATTAAGTTTTTGCATGCCTAAGACTAGGTTAAAAAGGCACATTTCAGCCAGGCGTGGTGGCGCACGCTTGTAATTCCAGTACTTGGGAGGCTGAGACCGGAGGACCCGGGTTTGTGGCCAGCCTCAGCTACTTAGTGAGGCCCTCGGCAACTTAGTGAGACCCTGTTTCAAAATAAAGAATAAAAAATCGGGTTGGGGGTGTAGCTCAGAGGTAGAATGCCCCTGGGTTCCATCCCCAGTACTGAAAAAAAAGGCACATTTCCCTTGTAATTTATAGAGCAGCTATTTTATCACTGTACTAAGAACTTTGATATTGTTATGAAGAAAGTGAAGCTAGCCCTTGCTATAAAGAGCTTATGAGATATTTTGAGGGGTAAAATAAATAAGCATATAATTATAAATGTATAGACAAACTTATTCATGCATTTATACCTTTTATACGTACAAGGTATGATACATTTGGATATGTTTAAATCTACAATCATCAAGGTCTTTCAGATTCCCTAACAGTTGAGCTTAGGATCAACAAAGTAAGCCCAAGTATACTATGCTAGATTTTTTTGAATACTCCTGATGATTGGTTACTACCAAGAGAGCAAGAAAAACATCAACAGAGCTATAGTGTGTTCATTTGTTGATTATACACGGTATGTTAGGAATTGGTTAATAGCATTGGTCCACATTCATTAATTTAATAAATATTTATTAATGAAAAATAAGCTACTTGCAGTGGTTTGTGCCTGTAATACCAGCTACATGGGAGGCTGAGGCAGGAGGATCACAAGTTCAAGGTCAATCTGGGAAACCTGGGGAGACCCTGAGTCAAAACAAAAATTAAAAGGGCTGGGGATGTAGCTCAGTGGTAGAGCCCCTGGGTTCAATCCCGAGTACCACAAAAGAAAAATAATTCCATTGGGGGAATATTACTTATTTTATATTTATCTTTTATATGTTCCTCTTTATGTTTATTTCCTAGTGAATGTTATATACTAGGAGAGTACTTCCTGACATAATTTATACTTAAATCAATGTGCATCTATTGAGTGTGGGTGGATGTGCAAAAATTTATTAATGGGGTGGTCATATAGTCAAATACTTTGGAATTCATTACCTCCCAATCTATCTTTCTCCTCTTATTTCCTTTTCCTTTTTTGGGGGGGAGTACTGGGGATGGAACCCAAGGGCATTCTACCTCTGAGCTATACCCCAAGCCCTATTTTATTCTTTATTTTGAAACAGGGTCACACTAAGTTGTGGAAGGCCTTTCACGTTCCTGAGGCTGGCCCTGAACCTGTGATCCTCCTGTCTCAGCCTCCTATTGGGAATGTAGTTTGGAGGTAGAATGCCCCTAGGTTCAATCCCCAGTACAAAAAAAAAATTACAATCTAAGCATTTTAGCTCCAGAATCCATGTTCTTAACAACTGCAATATACACCTGATTGTCTATATCCACAGGTTCAGCATCCCCTGATTGAATCAACTGGGGATAGAAAATATTTTGAGGAAAAACTTTGTCTGTGCTAGGTAATGTAGACAAGTCACTGTTCCTTAAACAATACAGTATGGCAACTATTTACATGTAGTTCATTTTATTGGGTATTGTAAGTAATCTAGAGATGGTTTAAAACAAATGGGAGAAGCTGGGTGCAGTGATGCATACCTGTAATCCCACCTAATCAGTAGGCTGAGGCAGGAGGATCTCGAGTTGAAGGCCAGCCTGGGAAACTTAGTGAGACACCCATCTGGAGCCGGGGGAGGAAATGGGAAGATGTGTATAGGTTTTATTCAAATACTATACCATTTCATGTAAGAAGACTAGAGCATCCTTAGATTTTGATGTCTGCAGGGAGACTAGAACCAGTCCCCCACATGTGCCAAGGGATGACTGCATTGTTGAATGGGTAAATGAATTGATATTATCCCTGTCCTAATCATTATGTTCACTTCTTTATTCCATTCTGTCAACATGTGCCATGTTTCCAGACTTGACCAAGCATTTAACCAATTATATATAGCAGGCTGGAAAGGCCTGAGAACTGAACTAGCTCTGTTCAATAATCTGGGACAGGAACTGAGAAATTTCTCCTTTTAATTTTTCTAAGCAGACTTTATCTTTTAGTTTTAGATTCACAACAAAAGTAGAATAGAATATAAGGTTCCCATGTACTCCCTTCCCCCACACATGCATAGCCCTCCCCCATCAATGTCCCCCACCAGAGTGGTACGTTTGTTATAGTTGATGAACATACATTAGTATATCATTATCACCCAAAGTCCATAGTTTACATTAGGGTTCACTCGTACTGTTATACATTATATAGGTCTGAAAGATGTATAATAACATGTATCCATCATTATAATATCATATAGAGTAGTTTCACTGCCCTTAAAAATAATCCTCTATGCTCAGCCTATTTATCCTTCCCCCACTCCCAACCCCTGGCAACCTGCAAGCCTTCTACTGTTTCCGTGATTTCGCCTTTTCCCACATGTTGTAGAGCTTGAATCATACAGTATATAGCCTTTTCAGATTGGTTTCTTTCACTTCATGCCTTGATAGCTCCTTTCTTTCTAGTGCTGCATAATCCTCTGTTGTCTTTATGTACCACAGTTTATCCATTTACCCACTGAAGGACATCTTGGTTGCTTCCAGGTTTTGTCAGTTATGAATAAAGTTGCTATGAATCTGTGTGCAGGGTTTTGTGTGGATATCAGTTTTCAACTCCTTTGGATGAATAACAAGGAGTGTGATTGCTGTATTGTATGGTAGGAGTATGTTTAGTTTTGTAAGAAACCACCAAACTGTACCATTTTGCATTCCCACCAGCAATGTATGAGAGTTCCTGTTGTTCTTCCTCACCTGCACTTGGTATTGTCAGTGTTGTGGATTTTGGCCATTCTAATACGTATTTGGTAGTATCTCTCATTGTTGTTTTAATTTGTATTTGTCTGATGACATACCATGTAGAGCATCTTTTCATATGCTTATTTGTCATCTTTATATCTTCTTTGGTAAAGTATCTAAGGCTTTAGGTCCCATTTTAAAATAGGTTGTGGGTTCTTACTGTTGAGTTTTAAGAATTCTGTATCTGTTTTTGGATAACAATCCTTTATTTCATATGTCTTTTGCAAATATTTTCTACCAATCTGTGGCTTATCTTTTCATTTTCTTGATAGTGTCTTTTACAGAGCAGGAATTTTTAATTTTAATGAAGTCCATCTTATCAATTTTTTTCATGGGTCACGCCTTTAGTGTTTCATCTGATTAAGTCATTGCCAACCCCAAGGTCATATAGATTGTGTCCTGTTATCTAATAAGAGTTTTATAGTTTTTCCATTTTACATTTAGATCTGTGGTCCTTTTTCTTTTTCTTTTGGGTACTGGGGATTGAACCCAGACACATTCTACCACTGAGCTATGCTCCCAGTCCTTTTTACTTTTATTTTGAAACAGGGTCTTGCTGAGTTGCTGAGGCTGGCTGCAAACGTGTGATCTTCCTGTCTCATCCTCTCAGGTACTGGGATTACAGGCGTGTGCCAGCACACCTGGCTTTGAGTTAATTTTTGTTAAAGGTTTAAGGCCTTGTCTAGATTCACTTTTTGCACATGTCTGTCTAGTTTTCAGCATTATTTGTTGGAAAGTCTATCTTTTCTCCACCATATTGCTTTTGTTCTTGTCAGAGATAAGTTGGTTGTGTTTATGTGAGTTTATTTCTGGGCTCTCTGTTCTGATCCATGGATTTATTTGTTGTTTTACCAGTACCATGCTGTCTTGACTACTGTAGCTTTATAGTATGTCTTAAAGTTGGGTAATGTCAGTCTTCCAACTTTGTTCTTCTCCTTCTATATTGTATTGGCTATTCTGGGTAATTTGTTTTCCCATTTAAACTTTAGAACCAGTTTGTTGTTATCCACAAAATAATTTGTTGGATTTTGGCTGGGAATGCATTGAATCTATAGATCAAGTTGGGAAGACATCTTGACTATATTGAGTCTTCCTATCCATGAACATAGAATCTCCCCATTTATTCAGTTCTTTGATTTCTTTTGGTGGTGTTTTATCTCCTTGGCTTTTTCATTTTTCTTGTTGCCTTATGTTGATGACTGCACATTTGAAGAAGTAGGGACTTAGTCCAATCTTCGCAGACTGGTTTTGATTCTGGGTGGGCTGTCTGGTGTGGTCCAAGGGCAGGCTTACTTCTGGAGTAGGCTTCTTGGGTAGGCTGGCCTGGTGTCTGAGTGAGCAGATGGGTGAGCCTGGTACCGGGGTCCTCAGGGTTGGGCCTGAAGCCTGAATATACTGGACTAGCTAGGTACCAGTAGGCATGGCACCTGAGTCCACTGGGGTGGGCCTAGAGCCTGAGTCAGGATGGAGATAAGCCTAGAGCCTTATTATGTAGGGCTGGTTCTGGGTCCTGGATCCATGGGGGTGGGGCGCGCTGGAGCCTGGGTCTGCAGGAGTGGTCTTGGAGCCTTAATTTACAGGGTCTGGCTTGGTACTGGGATCTACTAGGTTGATCCTGGACCCTGGGTTTGCTGGAGCCTGGGTCTATAGGAACTGTCTAGAACCTAGGATTGCAGACACTGGCCTGGTACCTAGAGCCACTAGGGCTGACCTGGAGTCTGGGGTCATAGGGACCAGCCTGGGGCCTGTATCTTCTGGTGTTGGCCTTTAGGCTGAGTGTGTAGGAGCTGACCTGGTGGCTGGGTCCTTAAGGGTTGACCTGCATTTTGGGGAGTTGAGAACAATCAAATTTGGGACCTGGGCACATAGAGGTAGTCCTAGAGCCTGGGTCTTTGGGGCCCAGTCTAGCACCAGGGTCTATTGTGACAGGCCAGTACCTAGGTCTGCTGAGGCAGAGGCAAGCCTAGAGAGTGGGGCTTTGAGGATCAGCCTGGAAATGGGCAGCAGTGTGTGCCAATCTGGCGTTTGAGGCTAGGGGTGCTGTCTTGGCACTGGGGCAAACCTGAAGTCTGGGACTACAGCGGCTGGCTTGGTGCTGGTTGGGCCTGCGTCCTGTATCTGTAGGGGTGGCCTGAGGCTGGGTCCTTTGGTGCCAGCCTGATGACTAGGGCTGTGGGTTCTGGGGTGGACCTAGAGCCTGATTTTGTGGATGCTGGCCTCTTGCTGGGGTAGGTCCCAAACCTGAGGCTGGTTGAAAACCTGCAGTGGGGCAGACTGGATCCTTGGGCTGTGGGATCCTGAATGGTATCAGGGTGGGATTGGAGGCTTAGTTCAAGGTACTTAGCAAGTTCAAGGTACTTGCCTGTGTTCTGGGGCCATGAGGGCCTGCTTGTTCTAGGTTTTGCTGAGGTGGGCCTGGTTTTGGGATTTAAGGCAAAGTCTGATGCTTATGTCCCCCTCCTTCCCCCATGTGTGTGGGGTAACTTCTCCACCCTGTGCTGCCTGGGTTTGGGGAGAGGTGATAAGGATAATGTAAAGCTGGCCTTCCTATACCTTCAAGTGTCTTCTCATTTCTGTGCTATGCCCAGGTGCTCTAATACCTTACCTGGTGTTCTTAGCTGTGTGTGTGGTATTGGGGATCAAACCCAGGAGTATTCTACCTCTGAGCTACATCCCCAGCCCTTTTTATTTTATTTTGAGACAGGATCTTGCTAAGTTGCCCAGGCTGGCCCCGAACTTGGGATCCTCCTGCTTCAGCCTCCCAGGTAGCTTGAATTAGTGTGAGTCACCTTGCCCAGCTCTTGTGAAGGTATTTTCGTGTGTGGATAGTTGATTGAATTGATGTTTCAGCATGGGAACAGTCCTGGAAAGTCCTATTCCACCATCTTGCTGACATCCATCTCCTAGTTCTTTCATCAGAATTTTGTAGTTTTCAGCCAGGCATGGTGGTGCACGCTTGTAATCCCAGTACTTGGGAGGCTGAGACAGGAGGATCACAGGTTCGAGGACAGCCTCAGCAGCAAGAGGTGAGACTCAGCAACCTAGCGAGACCCTGTTTCAAAATAAAAAATAAAATAAAATAGGGCTGAGGGTGTAGCTTGGAGGTAGAATGCCCCTGGGTTCAATTCCCAGTAACACACACACACACACACACACACACACACACACACACACACAAAAAGAATTTTGTAGTTTTCCTCAGATCTAGTATTATATTATATAATGATATATTATTATGGTCTGTTATGGTGAATGTTCCATGTGAGCTTGAGAAGAATGGGTAATCTGTTAGATGAAGTAGTCTATCAATGTCTATGTATCTAGTTGGTTGACATGTTGAGTTCAACTATGTCCTTACTCATTTTCTGCCTTTTGGGTTTGTCCGTTTCTGGTAGAGGGATATTGAAGTCTCCAACCGTAATAGTGGATTCATCCATTTCTCTGTGTAGTACTATGAGTTTTTGCCTTTTTTTTTTTTTTGGTGGTACTGGTGATTGAACCCAGGGGCATTCTGCCTGTGAGCTATACCCCCAGGTCTCACTAAGTTGCAGAGGGCCTCCCAAAGTTGTTGAGACTGGCCTTGAACCCGTGATTCTTCTGTCTCAACCTCCCAGGTACTAGGATCACAGGTGTGTGTCACCACACCTGGCTGTCTCGTGGTTTCGGTGCTCTGTTAGGTGCTTACATATAAGAATTGTTGTCTTCTTGGAGACTCGCCACCTTTAGCGTTATGTGATGCTCCTCTTTGTCCTTGATAAATCACTTTCCTTGGTCTGATGTCTGCTGTATCTGAAATTAATGTAGCCACTCCTACTTTCTTTTGACTAGTGTTTGCATGGTATATCTTTATCCATTTACTTTTAATCTCTGTGTGCCTTTATTTTTAAAATAATATATAGTTTGGTTTCATTTCTTTCTTTCTTTTTTTTTTTTTTGCGGTACCGGGGATTGAACGCAGGGGCGTTCTACCTCCGCGCTACGCCCCCGGCCCTATTTTTTTATACTTTATTTTGAAACCGGGTCTCATGAAGTTGCGGAGGGCCTCACTAAGGAGAGAGAGAGAGAGACAGGGAGAGAGAGAGTGAGAGAGCTGAGGCTGGCCGCGAACCCAGATCCTCCGGTCTCCACCTCCCAAAGTACTGGGATTACAAGCGTGCGCCACCACGCCCGGCGTTTGGTTTCATTTCTTGATCCACTTTGACCATCTCTGTCTTGTAATTGATGCATTTAGATCATTGATGTTCACACAATGATTTTTTTTTTGTGGTACTGGGAATTGAACCCAGGGACATTCTACCTCCGAGCTATACCCCCAGCCCTATTTTTTATTCTTTATTTTGAAACAGGGTCTCACTAAGTTGCAGAGGGTCTCACTGAGTAGCTGAGGCTGGCTGTGAACCTGCGATTCTCCTGTCTCAGCCTCCCAAGTACTGGGATTATAAGTGTGCTCCATCATGCCCAGCTCATAATGATTCTGATATAGTTGGATAACCAGACACATAATTGCTATTATTTTGGACACACTACTGTTAGATTAATTAAGAATAAGAAAGATTTAAAAATTTATTTTACCTTTTCTTATTTTGTCTCTGGTGCTCTTCCTTTATGTTGGTCCAAGTTTCTGACCTTTGTTACTGTTTTCAGTTTGTTGGCCTTGTTCTTTGTTCATACTTGTTTTGTTTTGGTGCTGGGGGTTGAACCCATAGCCCTGTGCATGCTAAGCATGTGCTTCTTTGGTGATTTTAATTGAGCATTTTATAATTCTATTTTCTCTCCTTTACTAGCATATCAGTTATACTTCTCTTTTCCTCTTTTTTTTTTTTTTTTTTTTTTTTT
>PVJS01036234.1:0-7500 GCA_004027185.1 Glis glis
TGCGGTACTGGGGATTGAACCCAGGGGCATTCTACCTCCGAGCTACACCCCCAGCCCTATTTTTTATTCTTTATTTTGAAACAGGGTCTCACTAAGTTGCGGAGGGCCTCACTAAGTAGCCAAGGCTGGCCGCGAACCTGGATCCTCCTGTCTCAGCCTCCCAAGTACTAGGATTACAAGCGTGCGCCACAACGCCCGGCATGTTTGCGCTATTTATAACCAACAAAAGATGAGTGGAGAGAGAGGGCGGCTGGTCTCTCTTTCCAGCCTCACGGCCACCCTCTCGAGAGGGGACAGCGTCTTGCTCCCCCGGCACTCCACGGCTGCAGGACAGCGGCCACCGCGATCTCACGCTGCGCCTGGCCACGCGTGAGGACACCTGACGCCACCGAACCAACTGAGGATGCGTGAAGAGACGGATGGACACACACCCCCGCGTGCCGCCGGGACATCTCCCGGGTGGGGTGGGCAGCGCAGGGTTCTTGGTCCTTCCGCAGATGCCAAACAAACAAAAATTCCCCAAACCCAGGTGTCATGGCGCATGCCTGTAATCCCGGTACTTGGGAGGCTAGGACAGGAGGATTGCAGATTGGAGACCAGCCTCAGCAACTTAGTGAGGTCCTCCCCAACTTAGAGAGACCCTGTTTCCAAATAAAAAATAAGAAAAGGGCTGGGGGTGTAGTTCGGAAGTAGAATGTCCCTGGGTTCCATCCTCAGTACCCCCCCACACACACGCACGCACACACACACACACACACACACGCACACGCACACGCACACAGAGTGATAACAGGCTCATGGGAGATTGGCAGGCAGTGGGTGCGTTCGTAAGGGCTGGGGCATGTGTCACAAGCCCCTAAGAGTGACTGTAGACTCACATAACAGAGAGCCTGGGGGTCACCCCAGCCGGCCACTTAGGAGGACAGGGAGTTATAAATCAGGTCAAGAAGCAGAGGCTCAGAGAGGTTGAGCAATGTATTCAAGTTCACACAGCTGGGTAGCTGCACAGCGGCGAGATTCAATGAGAGCTCTGTTGCCCTGCACCAGCCCAACACTTGCTGATTCATATTCTCTCTCTCTCTCTCTCTCTCACTCACACACACACACACACACATGCACACGTGCGCACACACACGCAGCCCAGTCTCACGGTGGATAAAAGGCGCGCGGCACACGAGTTGCAAGGCACACTTTATTCACTCGCGGGGAGGCCTGGAGGGGCCCCGGGCAGCCGGCCTGGCTCCGGGGAGGGCGCCGGGGCTCGGGGACTAGTTGGAGGGGTGGAAGGCGCCTCGCTGGTGCCACTGCATGTCGCGGATGCGGCGTACGGACTGCACCTGGGGGTGGGGGGCCCCGAAGTCGCTGCTGTCCTTGTAGTCTCCCTTCTCCAGCAGGTACTGCAGGCCGCGGTAGCCGGGGTACTGGTATCCAACCCACCTGCGGGGCCAGGGGTGGGGGAGAGGAGCAGGGACAAGAGAGAGGTGGGTGGGAGAGAAAGGGAGAGCGGCCTCGACCCATCAGGAAGAACGAAGCCCCCTCCTCCGGGCTGCTGAGCAGGACGCCACTCTCCACCCGCCCTCCCAGCACTCCGCTTCCGCTTCCTTCCCTCTCTAGACGGGCAGCTCACTACCTTTTGTTTTGACTAAAGGGCTGATTCCAGGATCAGAGCACAGAGCGATGGGACACTCCGGGAAGCTTAGGCGAAGACAGACCTCGTAAGCACCTCTGTCCACCCCCATCCCGACCCCGAGCCCAGCAGCAAGGCCAAAGGAGGGGGGCCCATTCCAGAAGCCACCCGCAGTCCACCCGCCACTCAAGGCCTTCACATGGAGGAGCTGCTCACTCTTTCAAGCACCCCATAAAAGTTATAATCTTGCTAGAAGACATCCCACGGCCCCGGCCTGCAAGGACCTGCCCGCCAGTCTCTGCGGACCTGCAGCGCCTACATCTTGTGTCCCTACATCTCTTCACTGCGGCCACCAGGACCTCTGTAGAGCAAAAGCCTCCCTTGAAGGACTCTGCGCACCACAGGGCCTTTGCACACACTCGGATACCTTTCCTCACTCTGTGTGTGTGTGTGTGTGTGTGTGTGTGTGTGTGTGTGTGTGTTACTCAGGATTGAACCCACAGGCATTCTACCTCTGAGATATACTCCCAGCCCTATTTTTTTATTCTTTATTTTGAAACAGGGTCTCACTCAGTTGGGGAGGGCCTCACTAAGTTGCTGAGGCTGGCCACGAACCTGTGATCCTCTTGTCTCAGCCTCCCAAGTACTGGGATTACAAGCATGCGCCACCATGCCCAGCTCCTAATTTTATTTTTTATGTCAAAACAGGGTCTCACTAAGTTGCTGAGAGTCTCACTAAGTTGCCGAGGCTGGTCTCGAACCTGCGATCCCCCTGTCTTAGCCTCCCAGGTACTGGGATGACAGGTGTGTGCCATCACGCCCGGCTCCCTCACTCTCTTTATCCCTGCAATTCCTATTCTGCTGAGCTCTCCCCTCAAGAGTCTCCTCCTTGGGGGGGGGGGCATACGGGAAATACACAAAGCGATGTGAACCTGTATGTTTGTATCGCTTTGAATCTCATTATGATATATAATTATACTGCACCGATATAAGTATTTTTTAAAGTCTTCCTCAAGGAAGTAGCCCAGATTTGTGTGGATTCTTAAATTAATAGTTTCCCCCTCTGGACAGTTAGCTACATAAGGGCTCCAGGCTCCTTCACCTCTCCACACTCCGGGCACCGGCAAGTGGCCCGGCACGCGGCGGCATTCGACAAATTAATCAACGCACACATTCGTGTGAACGGACACGGGATTTTGTGGACCATTTTAAGGGCCATGTAAAAACCCTAAGAAGCCAGGATGTGCTGCTGAACTGTCTCTCCTAGAGGGGAGAAAGCCCTCATGTGTAGTGTTTGCCAATTTCTGGGGTGTCGATACGCCCACTATGGCTGATTTCAAGGTACCAAGAATTGGCCGGAATCCACTGATTCTGAAAATCAAAGAGTCAGTTCTTCCAAACTAGTAAATCGAGGCCCCCCGACACACACATCTGCAGGGGATGGGCTTCAGGACCCCCTCCAGATACCCAAATCCAGGGGTGCTCAAGTCCCCTGTACAAAATGACATAGCATTTGCATAGACCCTGTGCACATCCTCCCATATACTTTAAATCACCGTTAGCTGATTTATAATCCCTAATGCAAGCCGGGTGTGGTGGCGCATGCGTGTAATCCCAATACTTGGGAGGCTGAGACAGGAGGATTGCAGGTTCGTGGCCAGCCTCAGCAACTTACTGAGGCCCCGTTTCCAAATAAAAAATAAAAATAGGGCTGGGGGTGTAGCTGAGAGGTAGAATGTCACTGGGTTCCATCCCCAGTAGCACAATAATAATAATAATAATAATAATGATAATAATCATCCCTAATGCAATGTTAATGTACTGTCCCTCATACAAAGCTATGGAAAGAGACGTCACACTGTATTGCTTAGCGAATCAATGATAAAACAGCAAAGGCTGCGCATGTTCAGTACACACTCAATTTTCTTTTTCTGAATTTTCTATCCTCGATTGACTCCGTGGGTGCAGAGCCCATGGATATAGAGCGCCGACTGTATGCATCCATTAGACACATCACCGCCTGAAGCTCATCTGAGAAGCCCCATAAAATCCCAATTGCTCTTTCTTTCTTATTTATTTATTTATTTATTTATTTATTTATTTATGGTACTGGGGATCGAATTTATTTATTTATTTATTTACTTATTTATTTATGGTACTGGGGATCGAACCCAGAGGAGTTCTACCCTGAGCTATACCCCTAGCGCCATTTTATTTTTTTTTATTGTGAAACAGGGTCCCGCTAAGTTGCTGAGAACCTCACTAAGTTTCTGAGGCTGGCTGTGAACCTGCGATCCTCCTGCCTCAGCCTCCCAAGTACTGGGATTAGAGGCGTGCACCACCACACCTGGCTGAAATCCCCTGTGCCGAAGTTTAATTCTGCAGAACATGGTAGCTCTTGTGTGCAAACTCAGGAAATGCGGGGAAAAGGGCAGCATAGGAGGGACTTCTCGCCTCTCACGCTGTGTTCAGAGACCATTCGGCTCACTCCCAACCTTCTGCCTCAACCTACCCCTGGCTCTGCCTCAACCTGCCCCACCCGCATACGGCTCTACTCCAAAGCAGCTCTGGGTGGAAACTGGGAACACAGCGCATGCGCATGGGCCGACTGTTCCCACCACTTTCCAGGGAGAATGCCGCGCATGCGCACGGGCCGCCGCTGTTCCCACCACTTTCCAAGGAGAACGCCGCGCATGCGCATGGGCCGACTATTCCCACCACTCTCTGAAGAGAACGCTGCGCATGCGCATGGGCTGACTGTTCCCACTACTTTCCAAGGAGAACGCCGCGCATGCGCAAGGACCGACTGTTCCCACTACTTTCCAAGGAGAACGCTGCGCATGCGCAAGGGCCGACTGTTCCCACCACTCCTCGAGGGGACCGCCGCGCATGCGCATGGGCTGACAGCCCACCAGGGCGGGGGTGCACTCACGTGCCGCTCTGCACCCGCACGGATGACACCTTCTCCTGGTAGCCATGGGCGTGGAAACTGGGTACATCGTCGTCCACGATTTCCATCTTCTTCCCCGTGAAGTTGGGGTTCTCATAGAGGATGATCTTGTGCTCCTGGCTGTCCTGTTGCAGGGCAGAGGAAAGCGAGTATGGGTGAGGGGCCCAGGGGGCCTCCCAGGCCGCGGAGTTGGGACGGGCGTGCGCCGCCATGACCCGCGCTCAGCGCCCAGCTCGTGGGTCTGTGACCATGCGATCTGTGAGTCCCTGCCGAGCCCATCCGTGCAGCACACCCCCAGATTCGACACTTTGGGGAACGTCTGATTCTGAAATATCACCTTCCCTCCCCTGCCTCGACTTCCTCTTTTAGTAATGGCAGCCATCGGCTGGGTGTGGTGGCGCACACCTCTAATCCTAGTACTTGGGAGGCTGAGACAGGAGGATCGCAGGTTCGAGGACAGCCCCAGCAACTTAACCAGACCTTGTTTCAAAAATAAGATAAAATAAAATAGAGTTGGGGGTATAGCTTGGAGTTAGAATGCCCTTGAGTTCAATCCTCAGTACTGCACAAAAGAAGAAAAGAAAAAGAAATGGCAACCATTGTATGCACACCCAACACACAGGTGCACAGGCTATTGTGCCGCTAGCCTGGTTTCCCTCCTCTCCGAAGCGCTTCCCCGCCCCCCGTTCCTATGACATTCTTCTCAGTCATCTCATTGAATCCTTGAAGCAACTCTCATGCCATGTGGCAGATGAGAAGACTGAGGCTCAGAGAGGTAAGGTCACCTGCCCAGGGCCACACAGCTGGGAAGAGCACAACCCGGGTGTGTGGGGTACCAAGTCCAATCTTCTCCCAATCTTCCATCAGCTCCGGGAGGAACCCCGCCTGGGCTTGGAAGGTTCAGGAGTTGAGCACTTGAGTCTTGCTAGGTCCTTGTCCCTCCCCAAGAGTGTACACGCTAGTAAGAACCAGGATTGGAGTAGCAGGGCAAGCCCGCGCTGCCCACAGCCTTGGACAAGAGCTAAGCTACCTTTTCCTCCACCCCTAAGCACAGAATTTCTTTTATTCATGATGGCTATTGTTTATTGAGCAATTGTTCTGTGGCAAGAGTTGCTTACCCCTCGGGAGCATTAGCCGCCTAGGATAGAATGTGAACAGCGCCCCCTGCAGGATGTCCTTGTCCCACAAATGGCGCCCCTGGAGTTGTACAACACAACACCCCTCAGGCTGAGCTCGCGGGAGTCTTGGGACAATGGACACTAATCGCCCGGGTTACAGATGAGGAAACCGAGGCTCAGGGCAGCCCAAGAAGTCTGCAAGGTCACCCAGCGAGCGGGTTCCTTGACAGCGAGAGGAAGCTGGGGAACAGGCGGGGACTCACCACTTTGATGGGCCTCAGTGAGCTGAGGGAGTCCGTCCTCCGGCTGCTGGTCCACGAGTCCCAGCGGGGGTACTCGCCCTTCTCGAACACGAACTGTTCACCCTTGCAGTTGGCCTGTTCATAGCCCACCCAGCTGCAATGGAGACGGAGAAGAGGGGCGGTCAGCTCCATCACAGTGCCCTGCAGCAGGACCCCAACCGCTCATGTCCCACCCCAGGGTTCGCTCGGACCCAGCCCAGCCAGGAGCAGCGCCCCGTCTACATCCAGACAGAGACTTCAAGAGCCGGGGTGCCTCTGCTATGTAGAACTCAGGGCTCTGCTGCCTCTGCCAGTTGGAACACAAGTACGAAAGGAGAAGGAGGCCCAGGAGGCTGCCCGGCAGCAGACACAGCGTGGAGACCCCGTGGATGAGGCCAGCGGGGTGCTGACAGATCAACTGCCAACTCTCAAAGCAATCAGGAAACCCACAGCCCCGCTCCGTTGCATTCACCAACCCCCGCGGTGTGAACGCTCCAACCACAGCGCATTTCTAGCCCTCGGGTGACATCTCTGAGGGAGGGGCCAGGAAGAGATGAGCAGCAAGCTTTCCCGCCCTGCATGAACCCCGGACATCGCTGTGAAACCCGGGCACTGTGCTCAGACCTCACTTGGGAGCAATTTTCTCTTGGGTTCCTGTCGTTAGTCTCTTAACACACATTACACAACCCTCCCCATCTTTTAGATCCATGGTAGAAGAGACAGGCGGTCACCCCGCTGTACTTGGGGCACGGTCCCAGGACGCCTGCAGACACCCACATCTGCAGGTGCTCAAGACCCTTGTCAAAAGTGGCTTAGTGTTTGCATCGCCTGCACGGGTCTCCCGTGCACCTTAAATCACCTTGAGATATTTACACCTCATGCCAGGCCAATGCCGCGTAGTCATCACACTGTGCAGTTTAGGGAATAATGACAAGAAATAGAAAGCGTGCACCTGTCCGGGAACAGGCGCTGAAATAATCCCTCAATATTTACCATCCCTGCCAGGTTGAATCCATCACGCAAAATTAATGGGTACAGAGGAGGCCGAATGCAGGACATTAAAGAGGGAAGAATTGTCTTCAGGCAGGACACAGCTAATAGAGGAGAGGGGAAGCAGGGAACGGAGGTACAGACCCCAAACGCCTAGCACTGTAGGACCAGCTATCGCAGGGCGCAATGACAGCCACCCTGGACAGCCACCTCAGTCATTAAGGAAACAGGAGCTGATACCCACTGTCTCGTGCAGAAGGATGCACCTTTGATCCAGCAAGTCCGCTTCACAATGCATCCTTAGAGGACAGTTGCCGAGAGCCCATGGACGTCTGGACATGGACTATGGACACTTGTCATGGTGTTGCTTACAATACCCAATGCCCAATAACAGACACAACCTAAACACCCGACAGGCTAGGTGCAGTGGAGCACGCCTGTAATCCCAGTCCTTGGGAGGCTGAGACAGGAGGATCTCAGTTTCGAGGCCAGCCTCAGCAACTTAGTGAGACCTTCAGCAACCTAGTGAGACCC
>PVJS01036234.1:12500-15340 GCA_004027185.1 Glis glis
GTTCCATCCCCAGTGCCACAAATAATTAATAATAATACGCATCAGATTTGAAGACTTGGTATGGAAAAAAGAATGCCAACTATCTCCCTGATGATCCCAATCTCAATTATGCATTAAAATTCATATTCATATTTGGGATATATTGATTTTATAATATAACATAAAAATTAACTTTTTTTTCTTGTGGTACTGGGGATTGAACCCAGGGGCGTTCTACCTCCGAGCTACACCCCTGGCCCTATTTTTTATACTTTATTTTGAAACCGGGTCTCACGAAGTTGCGGAGGGCCTCACTAAATAGCTGAGGCTGGCCGCGAACCCGGATCCTCCGGTCTCCGCCTCCCAAGTACTGGGATGACAAGCGTGCGCCACCATGCCCGGCAACTTTCACTTTTTAATGTGGCCACTGGGGCTTCTTAAATGATGTATGTGGCTCACGTTATGTGTCTAGTGGACAGCACTGCTGTAACCTGAGCTTCTCACTTTTCCTAATCACCCAGCTCACCCCCAACCTCAGAGCCTTGGCACATGCCACGTGCTGCCCACGCTGGCCCCCGGCCTCTGCTCAAACGTCCCCTCCTGGCAGAGGCCCCCCGTGACCACCTGGGCCTCCACAGCCATTCCTCGTCCCCCTGGCTCTCAGAACCCCTGGCCCTCTTTGGTGTCTCTTTGGAGCACCTCTCGCTCTGTGAAGAAGTCCTGTGGGCATTTGCTTGTTTACTGTCTGTCTGTCCTCTAGAAAGTCCAGCTCAGATAGGCCAGAAGGAGCAGGTGAGGACCAGGCAGGCCCCAGTCAGACAAAGGGCAGATGCGGGTGGAACACAGAGTGGCCAGGTGGGCGGTTGACAGATCTGCGGGGCCAGATCGGGTCTGACAAGCCTGTACATTGGACTAAAAAGCCACCATCCTTAGGACAGGCGGACGAGAAAGCAAAGACCTTGGGTGGCACCACGGGTCAGGGTTAGTCTGGGTCTGGCTCCTCTTCACTACTACCCGTGCGCTACATCTGACTCTCCCTGTTTTACGGATGAGGGAACTGAGGCTCAGAGAGGTCTAGTAACTGGCCTGGGTCACAGAGCAGGCGTGGAGCTGGGAATCACAGGGCACCTCCCATTCAAGAGCTCCATCTGGGACTGGGACCGAGGGGTCACCCCAGCCTTGGGGAGCCCCATGGGCGATCGGGGGTGAGACAGCAGACAAGGCAGAGATACAAGTCTTCAACGCCAGCAGTAGGAACCGGGAGTCATGGCCCGCCCCCGGACTGGGAGGGAGGGGACCTTCTGAATTGGCCCCCGTTGCAGGGGTGGGGGAAAGAATGAGTCCCAGAGACAGGATGGGGTGGAGATGACACTAGGAAAGAGGAGGCCAGGCCCATGTGACAGAAGGGATACCGAGTCAGGGAGAGGAGACATGGCCGCCCCTCCCCCAGCACAGCACCCACCTTGGGGTTGAGGGGCTGCGGCTTGCCCGCCTGGGTCTGGTGGTCTGAGGCCATGATGGACTGTCCCGAGCAGGAATGACCTGGAAGAAATAGGTAGGCCGCCGTGAGGACCCTGGGGACCGCCCGTGCAGCCCCCTCCTCTTCGTCCTGGCTGCAGGTCGCCCCAGAGCCCCGGGGCCGGCACGCGGCTGCCACAGCCCATCGTGGCGTCCCTTCCCATGTCCAGGTCGGCTCCGGGCAGAGGGAAGAACTCGTGACAAACTAGAGCTTGAAGTGACCCCCGACCCCTGACGACGGGTCCCCATGGACACAAACCTGTCACGGTGACTTCTGCCTCCGCCCCGATATTTGTTTTTATTTTTTTTGTTTGTGGTACTGGGGATTGAAGTCAGGAGCATCCGACCTCTGAGCTACACCCCCAGCCCTTTTTATTCTTTATTTTGAAACAGGGTCTCACTAAGTTGCGGAGGGCCTCGCTAAGTTGCTGAGGCTGGCCGCGAACTTGCGATTCTCCTGTCTCAGCCTCCTAAGTACTGGAATTACGAGCATGCACCATGGCGCCCGGCTCAGATATTTGTTCATGAAAGAAAGCCATGGGTGGCAAACCAGGCCACGCACCTGCCCTGTTGGGCCATCTTGTTGGGAACTAAAATGATTCCCTGCTCCTGCTGCACCTCGCCCCCACCTGCTCCTGGAGCCGACTCTGCACCTCCCAGCGCCCATGCGCCTTGCTCCCTCTGGCACTGTCTTGGCCAAGGGATGGGGGTGACAGCAAGCCCAGGCCCGTGGCCAGCGCCAGAGTCTGGGGAACTTCTGGTCTCTTGTCCCTTCCCATGAGAGGGGTGACCCACCCAGGGGCTGGCGTGGAAAGCCGGCCCTCCTCTGCAGAGATAACGCCCAGCTTCCAGAGCCCCTTCCACACGAGAGGCCAGGGCTGGACTTCTTCCAAAAGGAAGAAGACCTGTGAAGCAACTTGGGAGTGCCATCTGCTGCTCTGTCCCCAAGAAACCAGCTGTCGGGGCCGCCACAGGGCCAGGGCTCCACCACCAGGCTCCCTGGCCCGCAGCGTCCTCAGACTAGAGACGAAGACGCTCACCAGTCCAGCTCAGGGTGCTGGCTCTGCCATGGAGCAGCACGTAGGCCCGGGTAGTCACTTCCTCCCCCTGTGCCTCAGTTTCCCCCTCTGTAAAATGGTAGTTAAAAACAGGTGGTGCCATGCCTGTAATTGCAGTACTTGGTAGGCTGAGACAGGAGGATCGCAGGTTTGAGGCCAGCCTCAGCAACTTAGTGAGGCCCTCCTCAATTTAGTGAGACCCTGTTTCAAAATAAAAAGTAAAAAAGGTTTGGGGATGTCACTCAGAGGTAGAATGCCCCTGGGTTCAATCCCTAGTGCCAAAAA
>PVJS01036235.1:0-20552 GCA_004027185.1 Glis glis
GGAGGAGGAGGAGGAGAAGAAGAAACCACACCAGAGATCCAACCCTATTGCAAGCCTTGGTTTACTTTTCTCAATGAAAAACATCTTTGGAGATTTTTCTAGATGAATTATTCATATAGTGACCCCAGAAATTCAACTACCCCATGTTTTATGAGCTACTACCTTTCCATCAGCAACCCAAAGCCCCTACCTCCTTATTGTCCATTTAGAGGAAGCTAGAGCAGGGATCTTGAAGTGGACTTGGCTTTATGCAGAGCTTCCAACAGGCCGTGCTGGCCTGCAGCTGATTTATTGGAATAAATAAAAGTCTTAGCAAAGATCCTCCTTGGAAAAACAAGGTGGGTAAGCTTTTGTCTCCCTTGTATCCAGGAGTCCCCCTCCTTAAATGTGCGGAGGCGACAGGAGAAAGTCCACTTCAACAGCAGCAGACGGCACGATTAACGGGGTGTGCGTGGACGAGGGTGGTGGGTTGGAGAATGGTTTCTGATCATCTATCAGCTGCGTGGCAGGTTGTCTCCTCACTACCATGGCTTCCCGTCACTAGAAAGTATTTATCAGCTCTTAGAGCAATTAACATTATGCATAGTTGAGGCCGAGAGGGAGAATGGGGGACTTTGACAACCTTCACATTTTTAGTGATTTTATGGAAATGTCTATTTTATGGGATATCTCCCTAGCAGAGCTGAATTACTACATTAATATTAATCCTCAGAATACAGTAATGTGTGTGTGAGTTTGCATGGAGCAATTAATTTAACGATGTTTTCCAATGTTACCTTGGGAGCCCAAACTCAGTATGCTGACACCGGGTAGTTATAAATAAAATATCTAGGAATCACCTGATTGTAATGAACTGGGGACAAGGGTATGATTACTTTGCCCCTTTCACTGTAACTTATCATTGAAAAACAAAATAAAACCCCCCAAAAAAAGAACAAGAATCAACTCTCATTTGAGATTTCAGCAGTGTCTGCGATAGAGCTATGAGAGGTGGCGAAAATAAACCAAGGTTAAGGTTGGTGTGTCCTGTGACCCAGAGGAGGAGGCCACGGGGGAGGGGAGGCTAGAGATTAAACAACCTTTGTCCCAGACAAATGGGAAGAGGAGATAACAGAGTGACTGGCTTAGGCTGTCCCTGTGACAGCACGGGGCATTTGGAGTATTCTTTTTTTTTTTTTTTTTTTTTTTTTTTTTTTTTGCGGTACCGGGGATTGAACGCAGGGGCGTTCTACCTCCGCACTACGCCCCCGGCCCTATTTTTTTATACTTTATTTTGAAACCGGGTCTCACGAAGTTGCAGAGGGCCTCACTATGGAGAGAGAGAGAGAGAGAGAGAGAGAGAGAGAGAGAGAGAGCTGAGGCTGGCCGCGAACCCGGATCCTCCGGTCTCCGCCTCCCAAAGTACTGGGATTACAAGCGTGCGCCCCCACGCCCGGCTGGAGTATTCTTTATGATGCTTACTTTGTGTCCCGCCAGGTGGAAGTCCCTGGCATTTCCTTGTGGTCTTTGAAAATTATGAAGACACCCGGAGCAATGCTGAGATGTCTCCTAGCTGGAGAGCAAACATAACTCGGCTCACGTAGGTTTTGAGCATAATGAAGTGCCAGGGAATGGATGCATGAGGGCCTGAGTCATATCTGAAGACTTCTCCAGAGAAAAGCTCATAGGGAGATGTGTCTCTCGGGTGGGGAATCCTGCCAGTGACAACTTGCAACTGAACACCCCGATTATCCACTCTCACCTAAAAACAAAAGCAACAGAAAAAAATATAAAAAGGAAAATGCAAAATTCAGTTCATTGCTGTTGCTGTTTTACTTTGGGGGAGGAAAGGTACAAAATCTCAAAGCAACGAGGACTTTGGAATTCACTGTGGTATGGACAGGACCAGGCCATTTAGGAACGGGGAAGTGGTCCTTTGTACAAGGATTCTAAGAACAAAGTTTAATCAATTTGGCCTTTGCTGATATTATTCCTAAAAGGACTTTCTCTGTTTCTGGTTCAGAAACCTTTGCATCCACTTGCGGGCTGTGGGTTATTGCATGAGAACGTTTTCTTTTGTTTCCATCACACCGTGGTGTTTGCAAGATAGTGTGAGATGGGAAAATTGAACCTGTTTGTATCCAATCTGGCTGAAAAAAAGACAGCGAAATGGCCACAGACTTTTTTCTTTTTCCTTCAAAGAGACTATTTTTATTTTCTTTGTGATCCCATCTAGAAAGAAAGCCAATTTCTGCTAACTGCGCTGTGTGGCATCGCTGCTTTGCAGGTAGATAGATGCACCTGTCTGCCTGTGTCTCGCTCTGCCTCTGGACCTAGCCAGAGATTCATCACATTCCGGTCAAGCTAGCTGGACCCAGGTGAACAGTGCTTCAGAGGCAGGTGCTCCGTGCAGCTCGGGGTCTGGCAGAGTGCTTGCTGAATGCTATCCCTACGGATTCCAATAGAAACCCAATGAATCTAATTTCGCCGATACCAAATCTAATCCCTCGCAAACACACAGGAGCATCGTGTGAGCCACCTGGGTACAGTGGTGGCCCAGAAATGATCTGCACAACTCATCAACAAGCTTACACTCAAGTCTTCTTTCCCAGGGGGAGAGGCTTGGGTGGGAAAAGATTTGCAGGAGATATTTGCCCTGGAGACCATCTGAATTTGCACATCATCTACCTTGTCCTATTAAACAGGCAGAGAATACCATTGCTCTCTTTGATGGATATCAGCTACCAGTGAGGAGAAACTGCAGACCTGAGATCTTAATGAGGCTGCTCTGTGGATGGATTAATTATCTATAGTTGCGACTACCGTGACTCTCAGGCATCAAAGAAATTGGAATAACTGTCATTAATTGCTGGGCTCTTCCAGTCCCAAAGGAACCTTACAGGCATCCGGGCCCTTTTCAACATGCCTGCTTACCAGGCCTTCAGCTTTGGCTTGGATGCTACAGATGATAGGGAACTCACTACCTACCAACGCAGTCCATTTGGTATTTAGATCACTCTAAGTCAGGGTGGGCAAATTGTTTCTGTCAAGGACTGGATAGTAAATACTTTAGGTTTAGTGGACCTTGCAGACGCCGTAGCAACTATATAACGGCCCTTGTAGCATGCAGGCACCATAGACAGTACATAACAGAGTGCGTAGCTGGGTACCAATAAAACTTTGTTTAGGAGGTAGTCAGTGAGCTGTAGTTTGCCCGACCATTGTTCCAAGTGATCAAGTGTTCATTCTTGTTCTGAAAAAAGCAACTGTGTCCCCGGTGGCTTAGTTCAATCTTTTGGAGCCACACGTAAGAGCTAACCAAACTCCCTCCCATAAGAAATCCCTTCAGCTAATTTAAGCAGATGATGTCTCTTTTCTCTAGTTATCTCAGCTGTGCCCAGTTGTCCTAATTCCAAATCTTGCTTCACCTCTGTAGTGTGCTCTACAGATTTGTTTATTTGGATTACTTCTTCTTTTAAAAATGCTTTTTTATTTCTTCATTCATTCATTCATTCATTCATTGTGGTACTGGGGATCGAACACAGGAACATTCTGCCTCTGAGCTACACCCCCAGCCCTATTTTATTTTTTATTTTGAAACTGGGTCTCACTAAGTTGTGGAGGGCCTCTCTAAGTTGCTGAGGCTGGCCTTGAACCTGTGATCCTTCTGTCTCAGTCTCCCGAGTACCGGGATTACAGGTGTGCGCCACCACGCCCGGCTTGGATAACCTCTTTGATGTGGATGTTGCATAAGAAGGTTTCAGACCCTACCACCTCCTTTCCTACACAAATGTCTGAATTCTCTTTGCTTCATTTTACCTGTTCTTTAGGTCATCCCCACTCAGGCCCTGTCGCTTACTCAGACTGTCCTATTAGCATGAAAGCAAATGGATCAAACTGCTGCTCCTCACAGAGACTGCAGTCCGTGTACACAAGGCCAGCCGGTCACTCTCCTGGCCCCTGGTCAGCAGGGGGCTCTGCTTGGTAGGCCCTGGCCCTTCTCCCTGGGTGGGGACTTTCTTCCTTTATGGAAGCTGGAGATACCAGCAGAGCCAGGAGTGCTCAGAGGGGAGGATGTGCCTTATGAACTGTAAAGAGCCATATGAAATTCTTAGGAATTACCAGTTCCAGACCAGCTGGGAGGAAGCCTCAGCTTCAAACCACAGTCTCTGCCAGGTGTCAGCTTGGACACGGAGGGGTCGTCCCACCCAAACTCCATGCATGTGATGAGATCCAGGGCGGTGTGCGAAGTGAAAGGTTTGCAAAGCTGCAAGAGCCATAATGAATGAGAAGTTAACAAGTAGAAATATTGATATTTGAGAGTTTGCTTTTAATTGACATCCAATGATGGTACACACTTATAGGGCACAGCATGGTGTTTTGATGCATGTATGTATGCATCATGTGATAATCCAATCACGGTAATTTTCATACCCATCACCTTATATATTTCTTTGTGGTGAGAATATTCTTTCAGTTATCTTCAAATAGTCAACACAATCTTGACAACTACAGCCACTTTACAGTGTGGTTAAACACCAAAACTTACATCTCCTACCTCACCCCAGAGGCTGCACTCAGCAGATAGCCCCGTGTGCTCCTTCAGGGAGGGAACCAGCACTAACAGGGTCGTGGGCTCCGCCAGCCCCCTCCTCCTGTCTCCCTCAAGATCTCAGACCCTCCAGAGCTTCAGGACATTTCCTCCCCCTGTCTCTCAGCATCCCCAGGATTTGCTTCATCTGTCCAACCCCTTCACTTCCTACCATGGGTCTTTCCAGCTGCGTGTTCACAGCTCCGTCCATTTCCCCTGCATATTCCTTCTGATCAGCTAGTTCTTCCTCCCGTCTTCTCTACCTACCCCACACCTACTCGCCCTTGGAGCCCCAACTCAGATGCCACCCCTTTGTGTAGCCAGCTGCAGTCCCTGCAGACAGGTAGTCACCTTCCTCTATGTCTCCAAGAATAGCACTTGGCAACTTCTATGAGACAGAACATATCAATTCAAAACAACATCAAGAATCTAATGATGATAATTCTAGCTCTCTTATTGAGAGCTTACTCTGTTCCAGGAGCTATGGTGGAGATTCCACACATATATCTCCTTGCTACTTTTTAACATGGAGTAGGTATTATCTATATTATTGTTGTTTCCGTTTTTTCTTGAGCCTGGCACAAAGTATAGGATAGTTGTTAGTAACTTGGGCTTACAGGGAGCCAAGGGTTGGGAAGACTGGGTTACAACTACCCAAGCCCATCATTGGCCAACTGGGTGACTTTTGGAAACTTAACCTTTTTGAGCTTCCCCTCTTAGTGGAAAATGACTCTGCATCACAGGATTTGGTGAGGTTAAGATGAGCTCTCACAGACAGAGCTCTCACTACCTGGAGGACCTGGCATGGGTTCAGCCCTCTATAAATGTCTCTGTAAGTCTCAGAAGGCAGAGGACTCATCCAAGCCACGTTTGCATGCCTAGTGTCCAACACTGTCCCTGACTTCAGTGGACACTTCTTCTAAGTCTGAGGAGATGTTCTTCCGCTGCACTGCAGGTGGACAATCCCTGTGTGGCCGCAGGACTTGTGGGTTTTCTTAATCCCAGCTTGTTTGTACGCTCCCCACTTCCGTTTTTGAGAAAAACATGAAGGATGTCAAGGTAGTATAGGGGGAAGCCCTCCTTGCTGCCCTCTGTTGTACCCCCAAATATCCTCGATGAGCACACTAGCTATTGCTCTGGCACAAATCTCTACAAATGGTGACACGCTGATGCCACCAAGTCCCATTCCAGTGGGCTGCTTTGTCTCCTGGAATAGTGGGGCCCAGCTATGGCTGTGCATGGAATACAAGCTCTGAGGTTGCATTTGTTGTAAGCACTGGACTCCTTGGCCGAATTTGATGTCAAATTGTGCCCGCATATGGGAAGTCAGGGCCGAAGACAGAGCTGGCTGCCAAATTGGCATCAGCAAGTCGTCTGGAGCTTCTGTGGACCAGCTGCCGGCCACCACCATAAAAACTGAGTGGGAAACAGAGAAGTTGCACCTGGTTTTACTGGGAAATGTTGGAATCGTTGCCCATGGGCTAAATGCAAAGTACTCTTTTTTTCCCCAGAAAATTGCTCCTTTCGACCTTGGTCTCTTAGGACAAAGGCTTCTGTTTGGATGCATTTGCCGGAGTTTTCAACAGGAGTTACTGGCATTGCAAAAATCAATCAATCAATAAATGGAGGAAAAGTCTTGTCTTTGGGTCAGTGAACACCACTCAGTCCCTGTGATTTCCCAAATCCTTCAGGGAAGGGCTCTGCCCTGTTGAGCTGCAGGGCTAGGATGTGGACATTTTGGGGCAGATGTGATTTTCATTCTCTTCAGGATCCATCTTCTGCTTCTGTCTCTCCACATCCATATAAGAGAGGATAAGAAAAGCAGGTTGGGGGAGGGTGTGGCATGGGCTGGTCCTGTGGGGGAGAGGGCAGGTGGCTCCTATTCTGTAGCAGGGATGGGAGAGAGGCAGCATTTCAGTAGTGGGTGGATCTTGTGAGAAACAGAAAAGGAAGAGTCCTTGCACCCAGCCATTAAAGAGGTACCGTGGTGGCCCCGGGAATCTGCTTACTAGGAGGTCTGGGTTCTGCACCCAGCTCTGCTTCTGAGGCCCCCACTGGACATAGGCAAAGTATCTCCCCTGTGGGCAGAAACAGTGGTCCCTCCCATTCTGATGACGTCCCAAGGCCCTTGCCTCTCTTTCCTGGACATTGGGGTGTATTTTGGAGTGGCCCCAGACAACCAGGAGACAGGCTTGCATGCCTTACAGAAAATATATGTCACCGTTCGTGGAGTGTCTTAGGCAGCAGTACTTAGCTATAAGCTTTGGGGACAAGGACTCCATTTTATCGAAGATGTTAAGTAATGAAACATGCAAAACAATTGGAGGGACCTGGGTTTGGACCCCAATCAGTCTGACAGGCCCCAAATCCAGAAAGAGGAAGGCACCCCAGGCAGGTTATAAGGCCCCCAAAGAGCGCACCTGAATACCGGGGTGGGTTGGGGAGGTGCCACCAGATCCAGGGAGGGGGATAGTGGTGACCACACTGCTGCTGCCCCAGCCGCCTGGCCACCCTCCCGTTCTCTGGGAGGTAGGAGGAGCTCAGCGCAGGGAGCTAAACGACCTGCGCTTCCATGATGAAGTCTGTGAGCCCAGAGCAAGATGTCCAGGAGGGAGGGAGGCAGGGAGGGAGAGCAGAGGAAAGAGGAGGCGCCTCTTTCACCCCCTGTCCCCAGGTCCCCAAGTACGCCACGTGGGTGGGAGCGTGCCACACACACCCACGCACCCACAGCCACCTTCGTGAGCTCCCGCAGGCTCCGGGCTCATCTTCGCCGGCCTATGGGCGCCAGGCCTCCGCGGGCCACGTCGCCGCCACCTGCTGCTTATCCCCAGTGCGGGGGGGGGGGCGAGCATCACCGTGCCTCCCTCCATCCGCCCCCCGCCCAGCGTGGGTCTCTCATCTTCCAGGGCCAGGATGAGGCCACGTCTTCCCCCGGCCCCCTCCCCAGCGCGGAAAGGAGGCGGAGGGAGGAGCTCTGTCCGCAGCCGCCAGCCTGCGCTCCCCGCCCGCCGCGCACCGGAGCTCCCGCTTCCCTCCCCTCCCCTCCCCTCCCCTCCATCCCCGCCCCTCCCCTCGGCTGCCGCAGCCCAGCTCGTTGCGCGCGTCAGCGTGGGCTCCCCGGAGCGAGTCGCTAGGTAACAGGCTGGCTCCGCAGACCCGGGGCTGGGGAAACCCGCGCGCGTCGTCAGCAGTCGCTCGCGGGGAGGGGGACGCACGGACCCTCCCCCATCCGGGCCTGCAGACACCCGGCTCGCACGCGGCCCCCTCCCAGGATGCCTTAACGGGGCGATCGCCGCCGCCGAGGTGTCCCTCCCCTGCAGGGACCCCGACGCTGCCAGCCCCTTCCTCCTTTCCAGCTGGTGCGCACCGCTCTGCGCGCGGCCAGGTGAGCGACCCGCCACTGCGGTCGCGGACACCTCCGGTAAGCTGCGCTCTGGGGCCCGGGCCGGGGCGCGGAGAGGGTGGGGGGCGCGCGACACGCGGGGCAGCTCCGGCCACCGCGGCCGCCGGACCGGCCATGTGCTAAAGTTTCTGGGGCTCTGCGCCCCATCGGGCGCGCAGCGCGGGGCGCAGAGGCGCGGTGGGTGGGGCGCGCGGTCCTGCTGGCGCCTCCCGCCCCCGGACCCCGCGGGCGCCGCTCTGCGTGCTCTCACGCTCTCTTTTTTCCTTCTTTCCCTCCGCGCTGCTCCCCCGAGGTCCTCCCGCCGAGCCCCGGCGCGGGGCATGAGGAGCCCCTGGGTGTCGCCTGGAGACGCCCCGGCTGCGTGCACACCTCGCCAGCGGCGGACGGGGACATGAGCAGCGCGTTCGGGGTCTGGCGCCTGGCGGCGAGCCCCAGCCAGCGGCGGCCAGCGGGTCAGCGCTGCCGGGGAGAATGAGGCAGGAGCCGGCGGCAGCCTCCTCTTCCTGCTCCTCCTCGCCTTCCTCTGGCTCCGGTGCCCCGGGCCCCGGCCGGGCTGTGGCTCTGCTGCGTGCCCCGCGCGCCCCCCGCCCGCCTCCGGATGCTCTTCTCGGTAAGCCAGGCCCTTCGCCTCGGGAACAAAGCTCCTTCGCTGGGCATGGAGGCCGCCTCCGAGCCCCCTCCCCGGCCCCCACCCAGGGTCTTCGGGGCTTCCCGTTAAATTTGTCAATTCCTTCACCCCCCCCCATGCCCAATCCCGCTTGGAGGCTCAACTGCCTAAAAGCCTCCAAGATCTGGGGAGACAGCTGCGGGCTTGACGCGCAGGCAGGAGACCTGTTTGTTCTAGATAAGGGTATATATGTATGCAACTTGGGTTCCCACTCATCGTTTGGGGGACAGCTGATATTTATGGGTGTCCAGGCTGTGCTAGGCAGTGTGCCTCAAAACCACTCCAGGAAGCAGGACTCCCTTTCTCCTTGGTTCAGATGAGGAAACTGAGGCCCAGAAAGATTGAATGACTTAATCAAGGTCACAAGGCTAGGGAGTGGGAGATGAGGGTTAGAACCCAAGGTACTCTTTCTGCTTCTCCGTAACGCTGATCCCTTTGTGACAAACACACCTGTCCCATTTCTAATACTGGCCGTTTCTGTCTCAGGAGTGTGTGTGTGTGTGTGTGTGTGTGTGTGTGTGTGTAAAAATACTCGTTCCAGTGACTGTTCAGATGACATAAATTGCTGGTAGCATGTATTTTTCGTCCATCCCTCGCTGCCTAACCTCCAAGGCATACTGTAAGTGCGAAGCTACTTCTCTTAGGGTGGAAGGACAGTATGTTTTCCTCGTGCTTTCTTTCCTGGGATTGTTCCCCAGGTCTCTTGAGGATGGAAACACAGTGTTGATTAATCCCCATGTCCCACTGTGCTGTATACCCAAGGCATGCTCTGCCTTACAATTGCCTCCTACACCTTCCCCTGGGATGAAGGCTCATCAAGACTACCCACCCTGGTTGTGTAAGTGGTGGAGACAGTTACTTAACAGTAGCTGGGGCTGGTCCCAGATGGCCACCAAGCAGGGGCCGCCCAGATCTTGGCTTAGGTTTGCCATCCCTCTGTGTCAGCAGAACTTCACACTTCCCAGTCCCCCAAAAGAGGGGAGAGGGCTTTAGTGCAGATGTGAGCCCTTCTGCTTGCTCCTGCCTCCCTGGTTTGTAGCTTTTACCTGTTTGTTTGAGAGCCGTGTACGTTGGTCCTCCAGGGTGAAGCCACATGGAATCATTTGGTCCTGGTCTGAGCAGTTCGTTTAAATGGTTGAAGCACAGAGTCTTGGGTTCAGTTGTCCACACCACATGGATAACGATGGTGTTGGTGCGGGGAAGTGCCCTTTGCAACAAGGGGGGTCAGTTTTTCCTGTTGGTAAAAGGAGCGAGGTTGGGCTAGTTGTCTTTTCCGATCCCTTCCACCTACTGGAGTACAGGCCCGAGCTGGGATGTGGGAGTTGATCAGACACAGACATGTGGGCTGAAAGCTCTTCACTGAATGGGTTGTTGATTTCCAAGAATGGGACTTGGTGCTGAAGGAGCTGCAAAATTCAGGTTCAACCCAAAGGTGGTGAAATGTGTGTCATGCTTTGGTGGATTATTTATTGGGCTAAAAGCATGGTGTCTATAAAATGTCCCAAGGTACCATATTGGGGTTATGGGATAGTTTAGGCATTTCAATTGGAGAGATGACTTTAGCCCCTAAGAACTGATGAAATGTATCAGTCAGCTGCCCAGCAGGCTAGAAGAAAGTAGTAAACCAAGGAGCCTTGCCTGTCCCTCTCAAAAAGAACCAACCATATTTGCATAGTCAAAACCTTCTCAGCCTGAACAATTAGTGCAAACAAATAGAGTGGTGGTTTAGTCTCCAGGCTCTATTATCTGCTGATGATAATAGTGGTAGGTGGAGCCTGCCTTCTCATGTCACAGCACAGAGGGATTGTGACAAAAGAGGTGGGTGACAAGAATGTTCATACCCTGACTTCATTTTTGGCTGTTGATTACGGCTAAATGCATCAACTTGACCTATGGGCTGTTAATGGGGTTGTCATCATTCTTTTTAAGATGTGGATTAATGAACCTTTTAAAGCGCTAGTGAATCCCAGATGAAATGGGCATATGTCACCTTCTTCCCAGAAACTCAGCTCCCAGCGGGTTTGGTGACTATTTGAAATTCACAAAACCAGACCAAAGCTTTCGTTTATTTGACAAGCTTCTAGGGTCTCTGAGGGGAAAACGATGCGCCTTGTGCGGGGATGTTGTTAATCTCCCAGCCTCATGTGTTCTCATTCCTGGTGATTAAAAGCTTTTGAATAAAAATGAATGCAAAGAAACAATCTTCATTAAGTTACTTTTGAAAAGCGATAACGTAATTAGGAAATAACGATTTTCAGATCGTATATCATATTACTAGTATCCAAACCCAGATTACACAGTAAACTGTTACTCCCACTCCTAATATTTGGTTTTTAATTCATCAGTTTTCTCACTTATTTATTTATCTCCCCCCCCCCAGCATGAAAATGTATAGGCAACAATACATTCTTCCTTTTCAGTTTTGCCTCTTTTCTGGAAGGTCTGTCAAGCTGGGCTCTCCCATACCATACCCATAGTGACTGCATGTTAAAATATGTTTAGAGTGCCTAGATTTCTTTGGGGAGAACAGGAAGATGTGTGCCCTAAATAGATAAACACAATGAGACCTTTCCTTTGTTTTCTGGCCACTTCTAATTCAGGAACTTAGACCGTGAGCTCTTTTGCCCGTGACTTTCATGACCAGCACCGTGAGGTCTCAGTGCTACAGTGCGTGCATCTTTGAGGGTACCTGCTTGGGCATCATTGGAGGTATAGAGGAAAGAAACAGGCTCCAGAGGCCAGGAAACCTGGAATTAGTTCCTCACTCTTCTTGATTGGCTTTGTGGCCTTGGACACATTATGCCCATTCTCTGAGTCTGGGTTTACATCTATGCAGTAGTGTATATGTTTGCGTCTATGTGTGTACATTGGTACCAGATGATCCCTCCAACACTAAGCTCAAAGAATCCTCTGAATTTTGTTGCAGCTGGTTATTAATAGCTCCAGAATGCTCCGTACTTTAAGGTTACATAACATCTTCAATTAGACATCCATATAAATAATAAAGAACTGGTCGTTATCAGAGATGCATTTTCTTACCCTAAATGGAGGTTCTCTACCTTGAATGTGGGAGGATGGAACTTGCGTCTTAAAGGCGATTGATCATGCCAGCTTCCCTGCCAGGCTTCCCTTGCATGGTGGAGCCCGAGACATCTGAGAGCACCAGAACGAGCCGTGACCCTCTCTGGGATCCAGTGGCAGGAGGTGCAGGAGCCATTATGTAATTGGGGTCAATGGGGTGGGATGAATATGACATCCTATCTGTATAGCTTCCCAGTCCAAGGCACTTGGAGATTTCACCCCAGTCTCAGTCTGTTCCTGGAAGGTAAGGAGGAGAAGTATGTAATCACTGTTTGCATTTGTTTTGAAAATGGAAAGTGCTTTAATTAGAGCCTTGAACTCAGCTGAAGCTGAGAAATGGCGAGAAGTTTGTGGATTCAGTAGCAGTATCTTTGCCAGCTTCTGTGTGCACCCTTCCTTGTAGCACCTACATAGTATGTTGCCCAGGGTCGGTTTCCCAGGGACATCGTTTTCAGATAGACAGGGCAAGAGAGAGCAACCACCAACCCTTAAACATTTTGTCCTTACAACTCTGCGAAGAAGATCTTGTTAACCTCGTGTGCTAGATGAAGAAGCTGGGCTCAGAGCACTGAGGTATCTCACTCAGACTCACGCAATTATCAAATGGCAGAGCCCGGCAAGATTTTGAATGCACATTGCTAGGGATTAAATCATTCCATGTTGTACCTCATTTCTACTATGGCTACAAGGTGTCTGGTCGCCAAATTGTGTCCTTCCTCCTGAATTTCTAAATAATGCTATGGCGCTAAAAAAAAAAGCATGCAGAAGATTTGACGTAAAGAACACATGGGGGTGATTCAGCTATTGATAGACTTCTGAAATCAGTAGGATTATTTTTAGGACATCAGATTTCTTTTAACTGTGCGATGTCAAATATATTCGTTCCCAGAGATTCAGAAATAAGCCAGGTGTAACCTTAAAAGGGCTCGTGTTGGTAGTTCTTTGGGGAAAGCTAAAATAACTCCTGTAGGTTCCACATGATCCTGGAGATCTGTGGGAAGCAGTCTCGTAATGACACCTGGGACATCTTGGAAGGCGCTATTAGCCCGCACCTCCTGAGAAAGAACACAGAATAAAAGTTATATAACAGAAGCCTTCAAAGGACCGTTTCTCCTCCTCCAGGAAGCCAGTGAGTGAATCCTCCCAAACAACACACCAGAGAAGGAGCCAGGAGGGACAGGATGTATGTAAGGGGTTAAACATGCACCCATAGGTCTTAGCAATTTCCCAGGACTTAGGGGGGAAACGTGTGTTTTGAAGGACTTTGCAAGCTCCCAAAGAGAGATGCTGTCATATCAGATGTGGAGGGTGGCCTTTCTGATGGGTGTGCAGAGCTGCCTGAGTACTAGCCATACCCAGGACCAGAGAGTCCCAGGTCCCACCAGCAACACGCAATTTATAGAGAGCAAAGGGAGGTCACGGAAATACGCGTTAGCCCCATCACTCAGCTTTACATTCTAGTAATGACACTCAGACTGGTGCTTTTTGCCAGCAGTTGAAAATACTTGGAGCGCTGGTGCTGGCCTTGACCGTGTCATGGTAGCAATGTCTTAACAAACAGAGTCCTCCCTCCACCTCCCTCGCATCACCGAGTTGCTCAGATCGCGAGCAAAAGCAGACAGAATGAGTTAGGAAACTCGATCGTGATTTCCTCTGTGATCTGTGAAATACCAACAGCATCCTAGCAGTCGGCACAGATTTTTGATTTGGTCAATGAGGAATAACACTGCACGTCCCCAATGAGATGGATAGAATCTGCTTCTTTGGCCCCCGGACTTGGAGAGAACAGGTGCCAGATAGCTTCTGCTTTGGGCCAGGTTTCTAATACGTGTGGTTATTACAAAGTGAAACGTGCAAAAGTAGCTATGCAGAGGCATCAAAGCGGCAGAGATCAGAAGGCAGCCAAGTCCGGGGCCTCGGATTTGTGATTACAGGGAACAGCTGTTTGGGACACAGTCAGTAGAAATGACTTAACATCCATTTCTAGCACCGAGAATCCCAGAATACATTCAACTGGACCATGTTAGATGTTTTCATGGTATCTTCCATCTTCCTGAAGACAAGTGTAGATGATGCTTTAGATGGTTAAGAACCTGCATTTTTGCAAGCCCTGCTGGAAGTCTTAAGAGGTATGTCGTAGTATTCGCTGGGTGAAATGCCTGGGTGGACAAGCATGGTGGGGACCTGAATGGCGGGGTCCGGGTGGTGGTGTTTGTGAGGGTTGACGTGTTCCCAGTTGATGCAGTGTCTTAATAATCTGTGATGAGCTGCTGTGTGTGCCTCATTTAGCATCACAAAGCTGAAGAGCAAATAGGGAATGCCCAGGGCATTTTTCCATCATCCCAGGTTTCTCCGCCTGTATCTGCTAATATAATCTGGGGATCTGACCAACACAGCCGCTTCATCCTGCCACCGAAAAAACGCTCCAGTGCAGATTGGCCTTGACGTGCCTCCCCCCCCCCTCCGGGATCTTGACTCCTTTTAAATCAGAAAATAGATGATAATGACAATCATCCTCTTTTAATGACCAATATTGACAAGTCTGAGATTTTTTTTAAAGCAAATGTGCCCAGAGAACAATTGTGTGCAAGCTGAAAATGATTTATGAATGTATACAGTTCTCTTTAACTTGCTGAGAGGGCTCTATTGAATACTTCTAAAAAAGTAAGCCCAGCTTTGGCAGTGTTAAAACCTAAAGGTAGAAATAAAAGCCGGCATCCTGTGTTCTCCATCTGAAAAACAGGAGTGGAAAAATCCACCTGGTTCCTAAAAGGAGCAGTGGGAACTGCACCTCCATCACTTCTACCGACAAGATCAACATCGCCTCCGTCTGAAAATCCCCTGTGGATGTGGCTTCTACACCAGGGCTGGTTGTCCTCGGGCCTGCTCCAGGACATCCCCGTGGCGCATCCCTGAGCTGCTCTGTCCATCTGTGCGGGCCCGGCCCCATCTCCATCGAGCCTCGCTCTGGTCCCATCTGCCCCCTGGGACTACCCCCACCATTCTTCCATTAGACAGATGGCAGCCGTCAGTAGTTTAGAAAAACTTAATGAGCACTGGCCCTGGTCTGCTAGGCACTGAGGCTGTGGTGGTGGACACAGACAGCTGCACTGTGTCATGTACCACTACTGTCCCTGTAGGCCTGGGACATCACCCCTGCCCTTTTTTTTTTTTTTTGCGGTACCAGGGATTGAACCCAGGGGCATTCTACCTCCGCGCTACACCCCCAGCCCTATTTTTTATACTTTATTTTGAAACCGGGTCTCATGAAGTTGCGGAGGGCCTCACTAAGTAGAGAGAGAGAAAGAGAGAGAGAGAGAGAGAGAGAGAGAGAGAGAGCTGAGGCTGGCCTCGAACCCGGATCCTCCGGTCTCCGCCTCCCAAAGTACTGGAATTACAAGCGTGTGCCACCACGCCCAGCCACCCCTGCCCTTTTTAAGGGGTCCATTCAGGAGGACTTAGCCATGGCAGTGGGCCCTGGAAGCCAGCTGGCAGTCAGGTGGTCTCCTGTTAGCCCTGCCTCTGCTCTTGTTGCACCTGGATGTCCCAGCCAAGTCGCCGCCCTGCTCTGGGACCCCACTGCATCCCATGGCTGTCAGGCAGGCAGTGGGCTCAGTGCAGGCTTGTTTATCAAGTGTGATCCAGGGGCCCTCTCTGTGAAAGCTCCCTGCGAGCTTATTAAAATGCAGATGCCTGGTCTTTGTTGCCAACCTGTTGAATTAGGCCCTCTAGGGGTGGGGGCCTAGAATCTGCATTTTGAACACACTCCAGGGCCATTCACCTCTCAGGCACAGTGAGCATGGTAGGTCCCCTTCCCCCACAGCATGTGGCCCAAGCCCTCTGCTCCCTGTAGCCACACCTCCTGCCCCACTGCCCTCTACAGTTTGCTTTCTACCAGGCACCCAGAGTGGACCTTTCAAAGGATCCTGTCTCTCCTTGGCTTGGAGATCTCAGAGCTCCCTGTGTCCCTGGAGACCAATAGCCAGGAACCTTAAGAGGACCTTGAGAGCCCAGCATAATGTGACCCTTGGTCTCATCTTCTCTTCTGCCACCTGTCCCTTTGCTTTTCCTTTCAATGGCCTTCATACCAGCCCTAAATCCCATCTGGCTGCCAGATGTTCACTCTGAGAGCCATGGGGCCCGACCTGAGACTACGGGGTGCCGGGAGGGTGGGGATCGCCCCGAGGAGCTGCCACTGTCTGTCCCACTGCTTTGCAAACCCAGAGACCCTCTTTAGCTCGTGGGGGCAAGCCTCAGCTTCCGGCCCACCGTCACAGAGAAAGCTGACTTCACGGCAGCTCTTAATTTCCGGGCACAATGTTATGGTGACTCATCGTTGGACAGGATTGTCAACTTGGCTCTAGAAATCTTTCAGAGGGAGTTTCTAGAAATAGATTGAACCCCTCTTAAGCTTTCTTCAGCTGCCTATGACCCGGTGGCCCTGTCATTCCTTCTCTTCTTTCTGCATTCACAGGTCACCTGTTACAGCCAGGCACCTTTGTGGGCCCCTAGGTACAAGTCTGTGAGGTTCTAAATCCAATTCTTACTCTTGCTTTCACACAGATGGAGCAACGAGGTCTGCAAAGTGTTTCTCTGGCATTTTCCTTTTTTTTCGGTACTAGGGATTGAACCCAGAGGCATTCTACCTCTGGGCTACACCCCCAGCCTTATTTTTTTAATTTTTATTTTGAAACAGGGTCTCACTAAGTTGCTGACAGCCTTGTTAATTTGCTGAGGCTGGCCTCGAACCTGTAATCCTTCTGTGTCAGCCTCCCAAGTACTGGGATTACCACCACGCCCAGCTCACCTCTATTTTTTACCAAGGAAGAGGTGCCTTGGCCTGTGTATCCATGGCTGCCCTCCTGGGGCCTCAATGAGGCAAACAGAAATGTTGTCTGCTCCTTGGCCATCTCAAAGTTTACCCCCAGGGGGTCTTTGAGCTGGTCGCCACCTGGAGAGTGTTGGGCTCCTGGGAAGCCAGCCTTCCCAGCAATACAGCAGCCTGGAAGACGCCAGAACACCTCAGAGCCTTCTGGGTCCTGCCTTGGCAGGTGCTTTCTTTGAGCCCCACGGAAGGAAGCATCTTCCTTCTGAGCATCCATCTTCTTGGGGATGTTTGTGATGGCCGCATTGACCACACCTGTACCGAGAGGCCATAGGCAGGACAGTGTGGGGGCTGGAGGGAAATGAGGCGGTCCCTGCCGTCAGTGGACTCAGAGACAATCTGGGAAAACCTGTTATGTAACTACCTGGAGCTTGTTAGAGTGATTGGCATGCCCCTGGAGGGAGGGAGGGCAGAGGGGCGAGTGATGGTGTGGGTGGGGGAGGACAGAGACATCTAACCTGAGCCTGGCGAGGTCAGTTGAAGTTTGTCAAGCAGTGACGAAAGGGACAGACATCCCTGGCTGCAGGGAAAGTGGGAGCAGAAGTGCAGAGGCGTGAGTGTTGGGGACAGGTGACAAGTGCTGCTGTAGGGCTGTAGCATCAGGCTGAGGCTGCACAGGCAGAGATAAGGCTGACTAGTTCTGCTCGGGTGGCAGTGGGCCTTGAATGCCAGGTTAAGGAGTGTTCCCTGTCTTATAGGCGACAGAGAGCTATAGAAGGTAGTTGAACAAGAGTGTGGGGTTCAAGACAGTAGCTGGTGGCCCTGTTTCTTGATCCCCGGTAATGTCTGTATTATAGAGTAGTGAAGATGGGTACGATATTCAAGGTGAAATACTGCACAGGAATGAACGTGATTGTCTAGGTCTGACCTCCAGGCGCGTTCCTCCAGTTGCGCTGTCTTGGCTTCTCTGTATCTATTGAGTGATCCTCCAGCCAGACCCCAGCTCCACTGCCCTTGCTGGGACTGGGAGGGAAAGCGAGGTAGCTGCTGGCTCCGGCACTGGCCCAGCCATTGTGGACTCCGGCCAACAGGAAATGGAGCGGGCAGTGTCCCAGCCCGATTCACCGAGCCGTGGGTCTCCCTGCGCCTCTGCAAACGCATTCAGGCTGCTCCTGGCCTAAAAACAATGCTCCCAGACCTACATCCTCAGCTGAGAGAATCCAGGGCATGCTTTCGCCGGCCAGTCCCCCCCAGCAGCCGCCTTAATGGGCAGGAAAGAGGGTCAGTGTCGGAGCCGAAGTGGGTGCCACTCTGTGACCATTTGCTTTGATATCAACATGCTTGGCAGGGCAGGTGACTTCTGCAGAGCTGGCCAGACAGAAGGGACAGAGCCTGTCCCAGGGGTGGTTATCTTATCTCTGTCTCCACCTCCGTCTTCTCATCACTAAGGAGGGGGGAGCAGCCTGTTCTATAGCCAGTGGGCAAACTCTTGGCTGTTTTCTTGGGACTGTGGCCCAGCAAAGAGCCTTCTTCAAGACAGGCTGGCAGGCACGTCATGCCCAGGGCGAAGCAGCCCAGGCAGTCTGCCCCAATGAGGAGCTGCTGTCTTCTGGAGAGTTCCCTGTCTTAACTATGGGCCTAGGGCAGAGTGCAGTTGCAGCCACCCATCTGCCCCATTTATAGGTGCACAAACCGAGAACAGTGTCACACAGGGGGACTGTGGCTGACGGGGGCATCTGATCATTCCGGAGTCGGTCCTGATCTCTGAGGCTGGCCAGGGCCCAGTGCTGGCACGAGTCCACCTGGAAATGGACAGTTTGTGCTCACGCTGCCCGCCGCCAACAGGCATGGAGGATGGGGCTTTCTCCTTGCGGCTTTCCTGGCGGAAGGCAGGCCAGAGCCAGGGGCTAGGCGTGACCTCCAGCTCTCTGGCCCTTGGTTTGCTCCTTGGTTTCCACAGCTTGTGTGGATGTTTGATGCAGGCAGGGAAAGAAGTGAAGTAGCAGGTTAGCGGCGCAGAGATGCATGGTGGCGGGGATCTGGGTATGCCTGGGAAAAGATGAGTTTGTGTTCTATGGTGCTCTGGTGCCCTGGACTGTGCCATCGGGTCCTAGGAAGGGCTTTAACCTGGCTTTCACAGCCCCTGTGCCTAGCCCAAGGGTACCCCAGATCACCGCTCAGCATCACATTGCTGGCTGGCTTCTTCCAGGGTGTGTCCTCCGGATCCCCAGACCTGGGACAGGTTTGCTTAGCACCTAGTCCTTGCTCCCGCCCATTTGGCTGATTGAAGGGTGTTCTGTGAACAGGATTGTGCTCCTGATCAGTCCAGGTGAGCTTTTGCAGCGACCTGGCCCATCTCAGGTATGCTCTCCTGAACGTGGGGGCAGCCGACACCAGGGCTGCTGGCTGACTTCAAAACAGTAAAACCTTCAGCGCTTTATCGGGCATATCTATAAGAACAGTTCCCGCTCATAAAATACGTTCATTGGAGCCTGATGGAACACAAAGGGATTGTTTGCACACTTTCCCAGATTACCCGCAAACTTGGTAAATCTACTTATAAGGTAAATAATCTTGGGAGGCCCATTACTTATTGACATTTGGGGCAGATGTCGTCTACCTGCTGACAAATCTCATACATTTGACCATCTTATTGGCTCTTAAAGAAAGACAAGAACAAAGCTATAAAAACTGTCCTCATAGGATGGAGACCCAACAGGATGATGAGGGATAAAACAGCTTGGAAAATTATGAGTGCCATTCAGTTATTCAGGGCGATTATTATTAAGACATTTTGAGCATCTGACCTCAGTCCCTTTTGTATTTTGGGGCAAGAACCTAATACCTCCCAGGTCTTCCTGCACGTGCTGACTGAACTGCCGTGCCTACAGTCCCACCACTGGAGGAGTGGCAGCTCGTCAACAAGGTTCTGATGGCTGTCACGGCCATGTCCAGGGGCATGCACCTGCTATTTGAAATTGTTCTCAGAGTCATGCTGTGGAGCCTTGGACAAATCTGGATTCAAGTCCAAGCTCATCTTCTCGTTTGCTCTTTGGTTCCTGAACAAGTTGCTTTGGCCTTTCTGAGCCCTGTTCTCTCTCCTGGAAGATGAGCACCATAATAGCAACTAATGATAATCACAGCTTCTACACCTTGGATGCTTGCTGTGGATGGAACCATGACTCAAAAGGTACTTTCCATGGACTCTGTCACGTACTCTCTACAGCTCTACAGCAGCTCCATAAAATAATTACTTTTGTCATTATACCTACTTTACAGATGAAGAAATTAAGGCTTAGAGTGTATTTATTGCTGTATGCAAAAAGACCTACAAACATGTCAAACACTAGTAATAGTTCCTTTTGCTCAGGTAGGTGGTTCTTGCTGGGGGCCTCATGTGAGGTCATAGTGAGCTTGTAGGTCAGACTGCAGCTGGGGCTGGAATGATCTGGAAGACTCCTTACTCACAGGTCTGGCACCTGGGCTGGGAGGAGGAGGCACACAGCCTTTGGGGGGACTGGGGAAGCTGCACAGCTGGGATCCCTCTTTCAGTCCCTGTGGTCCCCCCAGCATGGAGGCAAGCAGGACAGCTGCGTCTCCCACATGGCTCAGGGCTCCATTGCACCTGTGCCTCGAGAGACAGGCCATGGGGAGCCGTCTGCATCACCTTTTCTAACTGAGCCTGGGAAGTCCTGCAGTGCCACCTCTAGCATAAGCTCAGAAGCAAGTCACTCAGGCCAGCTGGGACTGGGGACAGGGACAGTTCTACTCCAGCTTCTGATGGGGGGAGCTTCGAAGAATTTGCAGCCCGCTTTAAGCCCACCCAGCACTCCTTAGTGTCCTGTACACTGCAGACCTGTGGGCGGTCCCCTGAGCACCTGCACCTGCACACTGCAGACCTGTGAGCGGCCCCCTGAGCATCTGCACCTACACACTGCAGAGCTGTGAGTGGCCCCCTGAGCATCTGCACCTGCACACTGCAGACCTGTGAGCGGCCCCCTGAGCA
>PVJS01036236.1:0-20559 GCA_004027185.1 Glis glis
CTCCTTCTCCTCCTCCTCCTCCTTCTCTTCTTCTTTTGTGGTGCCAAGGATTGAACCCAGGGGCGTTCTACCTCTGAGCTACACCCCCAGCCCTATTTTATTTTTTATTTTGATACAGGATCTCACTAAATTATTGGGGGCTAAGTTGTAAGGAGCCTCACTGAGTTACTGAACCTGTGATCCTCCTGTCTCAGCCTCCCAAGTACTGAGATTACAGGCATGTGCCACCATGCCTTGCGCTGGAATTTTAAGATGTATCTAATTGTAATTACTTTAAATATAAGTAGTCACATGTAGTTAGTGGCTCCTGCATTGCACAGCTCAGAAAAGGCACACATAGCGGAAGCTCTTCGTTCTATCAGTTATTTTCAAGCCCCTTTAAGCTCTCCTACTCGGGCTCCTAAATGTATTTCATCTTACATCTGAGTTATTTCCTCATGTAATTTAATTTTCTCCGATTAGTTTCTGGTATCTATGTCGACACACTGTAAGCCAAACCATTTGAGAGAGGAAATCGCGAAGCGCAAAGCAGCCCATTTTAAAACAAGCTGGAAAAGGTTACCGACCTAAGAAACATAACAAAGAGGTGGAGAGAATCGGCTAGATCGTGCTAATTTAATCCCGGGTCTAGGACTTCTAAGCAAATTCATCTCCCGCCATTTGAGGAAAATGGCCAACATTTACCCTCTTTGTCCTTAGAGGAAGCATGCCAAATATGTTTTCATTCCGTCCTGTGGAGACAGTCATCTTAATGCCCTTTTCCTGATGTTATCCCTGAACACACAATTAGCAAATTTCTAATCAGATCCCAGCGACGGAGCAAATGATCTGTCACTTGTACGTTGCGTCAACCCTGACACAGCCTTGCCGGGCCATCGGACTCCAGAGTAACTCTCAGCTGCTCCGTCCAAACAATGCGGCTCTGTGGAATTTCGGTCCACTCACTTTTTCTCTGCCCCCTTTGGGGGCAAGTGTACCTCTGCCGCCTGTGGTCTCTGCCAAGCCTGCCATGCCGCCCTGAAGAGCCTCTGAACATTTTTATGGGGTTTTGACCATTTTGCGTATCTGGCGGCATTTTGAACTATGCCCCCGTCTCTCCTCGGGCCCGGGGCTGGTCGTCGCTGGCTGCTGGATGGAATGGCGCCTATCATTTGGCGAGAGCCTGGAGATTCTCCGGCGTGATAAAGGAGACAGACATTGAGACTGTTGTTTTAGACTGCCAGCCATTGTCCTCTCAAGTTTGGCGACCCAGTAATGGCGTGTCCTTTGGGCATGGTACCACAGCAAGTCCAGCACAGGGACCTTCTCTGTCGGGGTCAAACCAACAATGGTTGAGCTTCATGAGGACTTTTGAAAGGACTCTGGGCTCTCCAAACACCATTTTTTTTTTATGGTGGTACTGGGGATGGAACCCAGGGGCATTCTACCTCCAAGATACACCCCCAGTCCTATTCTTTATTCTTTTATTTTTTATTTTTATTTTTTGGTACTGCAGATTGAACCCAGGGGCATTCTACCTCCAGGCTACATCCCCAGCCCTATTTTATTCTTATTTTTGAAACAGGTCTCACTAGGTTGATGAGAGTCTCACTACTTGCTGAGACTGTCCTCGAACCTGCGATCCTCCTGTCTTAGCCTCCCAAGTATGGGATTATAAGCGTGCGCCACCTCACCCTGCTCAAGATAATAATTTTTAAAAAGGGCTGGGGGGTGTAGCTAGGAGGCAGAATGTCCTTGGGTTCAAACCCAGTACCAAAAAAAGAGATAACATTAATTATAGGAAAATGAAATGAAGATAATCATATCTATTGACAGGGTTTGAGATTTGCAAATGAGTTGAAACCATCTAATTATTCATTTAGAGGGAGATTTGTTAAATGAATTCTAGTACATCCCTGTCAAGAAATAATTTGCAATCATTTGAAGATGGCATAGATTTATTTATAAGTTCTGATATTGAATGAAATTAAAGATAAATTAATAAATGAAAGCAGTTTGCACTGGAATTGTACTTAGTTGGCTTCTATCTGTATACTCGTGAGGCTTATTTATACCAAGAAAATCCCAGTTATCTACACATGTGCTTGTGTGTGCGTAGAAAAATTTGGAGGAATACTTAAGAAATTATAAACAAGTGATTCCTTCAAGGACCTAGAGTTATTTTATTTTGAATTCCACTCGTATTGTGATTTTTTTTTAAAACTGGGAGCGTGTTTTAATGTTTCCATTATGTTTAAAGTTTCAGTTGAAAAGACAATAAAAATAATCTCTACGACCACTATTCAGGACATTCTAAAAATGTTTTGGCGTATACCCTTCTAGATTTTTCTTTTACTCACATTTGGCATGATTTAGATAATGCAGTACAGCCATTTCGTGATTCCTTTTTTCCCAAATAAAAATGTCTCTTGTCAGTATATATACTTGTATCATTTTACCTTTTCATTTTGTTTGGATAAATTTTATTGGCCATAAAATGCCCAGAATAATAACTTTCACCCATGGAAAATAAGACAGTAAAATGCACTGATTTTAGGTGTGCAGTATTTCGGTAAATATGGCTAAATGTGTAAAGTGTTTTTTTTTTTTTTTGCAGTACCGGGGATTGAACGCAGGGGCGTTCTACCTCCGCGCTACACCCCCGGCCCTATTTTTTTTTATACTTTATTTTGAAACCAGGTCTCATGAAGTTGCAGAGGGCCTCACTAAATAAAGAGAGAGAGAGACAGGGAGAGAGAGAGAGAGAGAGCTGAGGCTGGCTGCGAACCCGGATCCTCCGGTCTCCGCCTCCCAAAGTACTGGGATTACAAGCGTGCGCCACCACGCCCGGCCTACAGTGTTATTTTTAACGGTTGCATAGTACTGCTCTTTAGCGATTAGTGATTTCTGTCTTCTTGGCCAGAGACTAGTTTAGGGATAGATCTCTGAACCGAGTCAGCCCAAACTGAGCCATTCTTGGAATTTTTGGTGGAAATAACAATTTATTGCCGAATTCCAAAGAGACAGATGTTTAGGATGGTTCAAATGTTGATTGTTGAACTGCTCTAAATAATGCTGAGACCAAGGGGTGTTGTTCAGCCAAGTCTTTGCACACGTCCGAGTTATAGTATTTTCTTACTATAAGAGCCTAAAGTCTGTTTATAGCCTTCTGAGTGGAGGGGTATACATGATCTAGGGCTGAATTCCTCCTTAAGAAAGAGTATGCTGAGCCAGGTGTGATGGTGCACGCCTGAAATCCTAGTACTTGGAAGGCTGAGACAGGAGGATTGCAAGTTCGAGGCCAGCCTCGGCAACTTAAAGAGACCCTATTTCAAAATAATAAAAATAAAGCCGGGTGTGGTGGCGCACGCTTGTAATCCCAGTACTTGGGAGGAGGAGACCGGAGGATCTGGGTTCACGGCCAGCCTCAGCTACTTAGTGAGGCCCTCCGCAACTTAGTGAGACCCTGTTTCAAAATAAAGAATAAAAAAATCGGGCTGGGGGTGTAGCTCGGAGGTAGAATACCCCTGGGTTCAATCCCTGGTACTGCAAAATAATAAAATAATAATAATAATAATAATAATAATAATAATAATAATAAAGGCTGAGGGTGTAGTTCAGAGGTAGAACGCCCCTGGGTTCAATTCCCAGGACCAAAAACAAAACAAAAACAAACGAGTATAGCAATTTAGACTTCACTATTTTCCAACCCTGTTTGTTCCTCTCTATTATTATTATTATTATTATTATTATTTTTTTTTTTTTTGCGGTACCGGGGATTGAACGCAGGGGCATTCTACCTCCGCGCTACGCCCCCGGCCCTATTTTTTATACTTTAGTTTGAAACCGGGTCTCATGAAGTTGCGGAGGGCCTCACTAAGGAGAGAGAGAGAGAGAGAGAGAGAGGGAGAGAGAGAGCTGAGGCTGGTCGCGAACCCGGATCCTCCGGTCTCCGCCTCCCAAAGTACTGGGATTACAAGCGTGCGCCACCACGCCCGGCTTCTATTATTATTTTTTTGCCAACGTGGTGAACGCAGCCAGATATCTATTTGACTAAAACCTACTGCCTGGCCAAGTCAGTATAGAGGCAGGGGTGCATCGGAAGCAACGATGATTTCACAGAAGAAAGATACGTTTTTCAAAGCAGGGCTGTGTGGCTTCTACTCAGGTTTCTATTGATGGCTGTTTGAAAAGCAATCAACTGAGCCGGGCGTGGTGGCGCACGCTTGTCATCCCAGTACTTGGGAGGCTGAGACAGGAGGATCGCAGGTTTGCGGCCAACCTCAGCAACTTAGTGAGGCCCTCCGCAACTTAGTGAGACCCTGTTTCAAAATAAAGAATAAAAAATCAGGCTGGGGGTGGAGCTCGGAGGTAGAATGCCCCTGGGTTCAATCCCCGGTACCACACACACAAAAAAGAAAAGCAATCAACTGTGTGTGTGGACCAAGCACAGAGCAGCTTTTGACCAAGCGCAAGAATCATACCTCACAGTTTAAAAAGCACTTTTAGCCAGGCGTGGTGGCGCACGCTTGTAATCCCAGTACTTTGGGAGGCGGAGACCGGAGGATCCGGGTTCGAGGCCAGCCTCAGCTCGCGCTCTCTCTCTCTCTCTCTCTCTCTCTCCTTTCCTCTCCCTCTCTCTCTCTCCTTTCCTCTCCCTCTCTCTCTCTCTCTCTCTACTTAGTGAGGCCCTCCGCAACTTCGTGAGACCCGGTTTCAAAATAAAGTATAAAAAATAGGGCCAGGGGTGTAGCGCGGAGGCAGAACGCCCCTGGGTTCAATCCCCGGTACCACACAAATAAATAAATAAATAAATAAAAAATAAAAAGCACTTTTATACCCAACTTGATCATCGGAACACCCTCATGAGATGAAAAGAGGTAATTCTGTCCCCCTACACCCCCAAAGAAAGGGGGCCTTCACCAGGCCAAGTGACTTGCCCGGGATTAAGCACCCCTTTCCTGACCCCAAGCCCAGCTTTCTTTGCACCTTAGAATGGCACCTCTCTAAGAACGCAGTACAGGTGTTGTCAGTTTTCTTCAAGGAGACTGTCAAGTTCTCTTGTTAGTGGAAAAACAGGACAGGCTGTGACAGCTGTGCAGGGACCAGGGAGAATAAGGAATGAGCCCTCAGTTCTAGCATTGGCAGGGCCCTGAATCACACCGGCAGCTTCAGGCACCTCTCTCTCCCTCCTCCCCTTCCCCTCCTCCTCCTCCCCTCCTCCTCCTCCATCCAGCGAGGAGGCCAGACCCAATGCTCTGTGGTCTCTTCTGGCTTTATTGCTCAATGACCCTCGCAGGCAGTAGCCACAATTCATACACAGACGCCGCCAGTATGAAGTCACCCATAACCAGCTCACTGCCCATCACGGGAGGCCATTTCTCCCATATCTAAATCCACAGACCCAAATCGTCTCCAGTCCGTCTTTGGCTCTAAAGAGCCCCCAGGAGAAAGTGGGTGATCACCCCTCTGTCTGCACATCACTGGAGAAGGTGCCAGGGTGAGTCACAAGCTACCCTGAGGGCAGACACCGCTGTCATCGGAACAGGGAAATCCCGAGCGTTTGTAAGAACCTCCAGTCTCTTGAGTACTTGGTCCAAGTGCCTCAACACGCCTTCTGCGAGCCAGGGTCCTGTGGGTCAGAAGTGCAGGCCCTCTGACTCTAACTTGAGCCAGCGTCGTAGTTTCTGGGCTCCCCACCCCGAGCATCTCAGAGGAGGTGTTAAGTTTTAGGTAAGCCTGCACCGGAGGCCCAGACCCATGTCATTAGAACTCGCGGACATTTTTTGTTTTTGTTTTTGTTTTGGGGGTCTCTCAGCCCTGCCTCTCTCTCTGTTGACAAAGAGGCTGTTAGTTGCTTGTGACCTATATAATATCTTCTCTCTCTGTTCACCTAAGTCTTTCTAGTATTTATTCCAGAAATACCTGGAATGATCCTGATTGGCTTTATTTGGATTACCAAGAGGTAGTCTCTCCAGCCAGGAAGACGGAATGCACAGGACTGAATCATGTGTCTGCCTCTGCGTTACAGCGCTAGGTCTTAGCTCATATACTTAGTTTTGGCACTGGGGATTGAACCCAGGAGTGCTCTACCTCTGAGATATACCCCCAGCCCTTTTTATTTTGAAACAAAGTCTCACTAGGTTGCTGAGGGTCTTTCTAAATTGCTGAGGCTGGCCTCAAACCTGTGAGCCTCCTGTCTTGCCCTTCCAAGTACTGGGATTCCAGGTGTGCGCCTCTGTGCCCAGCTCCGTAACTCATGTAGACCCTAAGAACCCAGAGGGAGAGAAGGGGCGATTCCCTTCATGAGCACAAAGGGCGGGAACAGGGAACAGAAGTTCACCGCCCTTTCCAAATCTCCCTTTTCTTTCCCTCTGCCTCTCCAAACAGCTGCAGGATAGGGACTTTGTTGTTGTAATGGTAGTGGTGGTTGTCCCAGAATTAAAACATTTTAAAATTCACTCCACTCTGAGCTATTGGGGTACAGAAGAGAATTCCCTCACTCCCCCCAAAGGTCCCCGGGGATACTCAGGCCTGTCCAAACATCACAGCTTTAGAGAAACAGCCAGAAATACGTGCCCAGGGGCTGCTCGGGCTTGCTGGGAGTTCAGCAGGATGTGATGGATGGAAGAAATGTGTTTGGCAAGATCCTGGATGGGTGGACTGCCAACAGCCCAGATGCCCAGGCCCCGGGAAGGATGCTCTGCACACCCACCAGCATGCCCGGAGCTGGAAGGCTGACCAGCACGATCTGCAGCCTTTAGGAGAACCAATGACTTGGGGCCTAGAGATTCGGAGAGATGAAATTTTCTGTGCCCTTTTATTCCCCTTCAGAGAACACACAAAGACAAACTTCTTATTAACTAACCCATCCCCCCAGTCCAAAGACAATTTTGGTGTTTTAGAAAATGTTTTATGGTTAGCCGGGCATGGTGGTGCACGCTTGTCATCCCAGTACTTGGGAGGCTGAGACCGGAGGATCCGGGTTCGAGGCCAGCCTCAGCTACTTAGTGAGGCCCTCCGCAACTTAGTGAGACCCTGTTTCCAAACAAAGAATAAAAAATAGGGCTGGGGGTGTAGCTCAGAGGTAGAATGCCCCTGGGTTCAATCCCCAGTACGGCAAAAAAAAAAAAAAAAAGTTTTATGGTGACAGGGCTGACTGTGGAAGAGGGTGGAGAGTCATGGAAGGTTGACCCAGTGATCCATCGAAACTTCCACATTGTTCTATCCTTACTTGCCATTGGGCATCACACTCATAGTCTCTGATTAGGGTCTCGACGGGCTAAAGCTAAATAAATAATAAGACTATAGATTATGGGTTGGCCAAGTCTAGCTCTTGGGCCAAGGCCAGCCGACCATCTATCTTTGTCTATTAAGTTGAACTGAAACACAGACACACTCGCTCAGACTTTCATACATCAGCAGCAGAATTGAGTGCCTGCAAGACAAAGCTTAAAATACACACTCTAATCCTTCAGAGAAAGTTTTGCAATCCCTGATACAGACCATAGTACCAATCCCAGAATCAGAGAGGTAGTGAATGTAAGATATGCCCAAGGAGGCAGTGCGGGGCTGAGACGCTGGAGTGTACAGGAGTTAAGTGCCCGAGGCTGAGAGGCCGGGAGGCCAAGGTAGGGGATCCCTGTGCCATGACAGGGAGACAGCAGAAAGCACAGAGGGTGGGGTCATCGGAAGCCCAGAGGAGCCTGGGGGTTTTCAGCAGGGCCGGCTGCTTAGGCTGCTGTTTGGAAGTTTACAACTCCTTCCCTCTCATTCTCCCCTCCTCCACCTCTGAAACTATTCAGCCTTTTGGAAGCCAGCCCATGTGAATGTCCAAAATTATCTAGCGTGGCCTGGTGGCCTTGGGTCACCCACGGGACCTCAGGGCCCCTCCATCTTGCAGCGGCCTGGTCCGCCCGAGCCAGGCCTGGCTGTTGCTAGAGCACGGCATAGGATCGGGGGAAGCGGGAGGTGGAAGAGGGGATTGCTCCACTTGGCCCTGGCGGCCCCTCCGCCTCCAGATGGAAATCTGAGTGGCTGTAATTGAATAAACAGTTTAACCTAATAGTAACCGAAGAACCGAGGCTGGTGTGGGGACTGTCGCTGGTCCTTTCTCACCACGACTTTCCTGACTATGCATTCTGCTGGAGCAGCGGGGACTCGGGGGTGCAGAGAGATACACGAGGTCAGTTTTGCCTAGCGAGGAGGTCAGTTGGTAAGAAGCAGGGCTTTTTCTTTGTTGTAGTATTGGGGATCAAACCCAGGGCCTCATGCATGTTAGGCAAGTGTGCTACCACTGAGCCGTGTTCCCGGCCAGCAGTACTTTTAACAGTACATGCTATGAAAGGGACGTAGAAAAGGACAGAGATAGATCAGACTCAGTGAAGAGGAAGTAAAAAGGGCAGAAGGTTAAAAAAGATGGGTTTTGTGTTTAGTTTTGAGTATGAGATATACTTTCATGAAATAATTCATAGCTATTTCCAATTTTCAAGTTGGGATTAGTAAATTCCTGAATATATTTGAGACTTTATTTCTCTTCGTCGTCGTCGTCGTCGTCGTCGTCGTCCTCCTCCTCCTCCTCCTCCTCCTCCTTCATTGTCGTCTTCTTCTTCTTCTATCATCATTATTATTATTATTATTATTATTATTATTATTTGGTACCAGGGGTTAAATCCAGGGGCATTCTACCTCTGAGCTACATCCCTAGCCCTTTTTATTTTGAAGCAGGATCTTGCTAAATTGCTGAGAGCCTCTCTAAGTTGCTGAGGCTGGTCTCAAACCTGCAATCCTCCTGTCTAAATCTCCCAAGCACTGGGATTACAAATGTGCACCACCACCCCCAGCAATATTATATTATATATAGGGAGATTGTATTAATACGTATACATATATGTGTCCTTTCAGTTATAAAGTTACTAAAGTTAAAATTTTTCTCAAGTGTTTCCAAACTTAAATTGATGAAAATCACCCTTTTTTTTTTTTTTGGCAGTACGGGGGATGGAACCCAGGGGCATTCTACCTCCGAGCTACACCCCCCAGCCTGATTTTATATTTTTTATTTTGAAACAGGGTCTCACTATGTTGCTGAGAGCCTCACTAAGTAGCTGAGACTGGCTTCGAACCTGTGATCCTCCTGTTTTGGCCTCCCAAGTACTGGGATTCCAAGCGTGCACCGCCACGCCTGGCTGAAAATCCCTTTTTGGAGACTTAACTTTTTTTTCATTTCCCCAGACAGAAACCTCAAAAGCTAGGGCTTCTAATGACAGGCAGATCTCCGTGGCAAAGCCTGCTGCAGACAGGTGTGTGGCACCCGCGAGCTCTTTCACGCGCCCACTTGGTCGTAAACCAGGCCTTCTATCTAACTGTGGGGTTCCCACAATCCCAGCCAAGTGCTCAATGATAGCTAAGCTATTGGCCAACTTGGATTTGCACCCCATTCTGAAGACAGATGTTCCAAGTTCCCGGAGATGGGGGTTCAGGGCAGACGGAGCAAGCAGAGATTCTCCCGATCACGTGGTATAGTCGGCCACAAACCTGGCAGGTGTTTGAAATGAGCTTACTAATCATTAGAGCTGTTTGCACAGTTCTGGTGCGAGTACGCAGGCCCTAGAAGGCAGGAGAGGGAGGGAGGGATTCTCGGGCAGTTCTCAGCTCGGCTCTTAGATGTCAGTGAGCAGGGGCAGGAACAACCACGCCCAGCAAAAGCCTGTCAGAGATGATTCTAGAATGCCCACCCCAGCACCTTCTCCTTCCCATTTGGACTTTGCTTAATAAAACTGCATTTCCTGCACGGTTTTATTCACCAATGAGCTGGAAGTGTAGGGAAGTAAGAACAAAATCATTCAGAGCACATTTCTGCACATGGGAGCCAATGCTGGAGCTGGGTTGAGGCTTCTACTCTGCCCTCTTCTCCCACCCTTTTCTTCTACCTTTGCTATATTCTAAGTCACAGGTTCCCAAACTTACTGGCTTGCTGCCCCCTTTTCAGAGAAACAAATTACTCAGTGCCCCCCTGGGCACTTCCACTACCCCCTTATTTTATTTTCTGGTACTTGGACTAAATCCAGGGACATTCTACCCCCAAGCTATACTCCCTGCTCTTTTTTAATGTTGAAATAGGGTCTCACTAAGTTGCTGAGGGTCTTGCTAAGTTGCTGAGACTGGCCTCAAAGCTGTGATCCTCCTGTCTCAGCCTCACAAGTACTGAGATTACAGTCACATGCCACTGTGCCCAGCTCACTGCCCCCTTATTTATTGCACCCAAGGCTGCTATCTCCCTGGATCGTTCCAGTATTCCCCTGCAGTGGTATCATCTACTTTGAGAATCTATGGAAATGTTTGTATTCCCCCAAAATTCATATGTTGGAACCTAACCCCCATGTGATAGTATTAGAGTTGGTGTCTTTGGAAAGTGAGTCCCTTAGAAATGGAATTAGTCCTCATAGAACACAGGCTGGAGGGCTCCCTTTGGCCCTTCTGCCATGCGAGGGCACACAGAAGACATCACATTCAAGGAACGAGCCCTCGCCAGACACCAAACTCGCTGATGGGTCCCCGGTCTCCCGGCCTCCAGAATGGAGAACAGTGCTTTTCTATCATTTATAAGTTGCCTAATTGGCCAGGTGCTTTGGTACAGGCCTGTAATCCCAGTATTTGGGAGGCTGAGACAGGTGGATCTCAGGTTTGAGGTCAGCCTCAGCAACTTAGCAAGACCCTCAGCAAATTAACGAGACCCTGATTCAAAATAAAAACTACAAAGGGCTGGGAGTGTAGCTTGGAGGTAGAATGCCCCTGGGTTCAACCCCAGTACCATAAATAAATAAATAAATAAATAACCAAGTTTCTGGTAATTTTGTTATAGCAGCACAAAGAGATGAAGACTACCTTCTGCCTTCTGCTATTTTTCCATATTACGCAGGGATCAGAGGTAGCTCTAAGAGGAGGTCTAGCCAGTGCTTTGTTGCATGCTGTGGAATAACACAGAATCTTGAAATAATGGCTTCATAGTTGAGCAGGCTCAAAAACTCAAAGAGTCTGAAGTAAGACAGGCAGAGGTATATCTCCCAAATCCCTTGCCTGCGACCTGGGTGCATCTGGAACAAGCAGCATCCCCTCTCTGAGTTCTATTTTTTGTCACCTGCCACACGATGAGGGTGGTGGCTCCTGACTTCATTGGGGTCGTCAGACGATTGAATCCGATAACACACAGGAAGGGCTCAGCCCCATGCCTGGGTCTTAGAATCCTATCCCAAGAATCAACTAGCTCACACACAACAATACTTGATGTTACAAGGTAGGGGGCAGATAGTAGCAGACAGGTGGCAAACACGAATAGTTCATAGGATGAGAATGGAAAGGAAGAGAAGTAGACTGTGGACTGAATGTTAATCACTAAACACTAACCTTGTACCACACCTCAGGCACAACGATAGCGTCTAAGGAACGACGGAGAAAGCAGATATGATCACCGCCCACGAGAACAGAACTCTAGTAATTAGAGCTTAGGAAGTATACGAGAGTGTAGAAAGAATACTAGGGCACAGAGAGAAAAGCCAGGATGAAGTTAGGAAGGAGCAGAGAGACGCAGGCATGTGAATTACATAGTTAGACATCCAAGCCTTTGCTGTTTGTGTGTGTGTGTGGTACTGGGGATTGAACCCAGGGGCATTCTACCTCTGGGCTACACCCGCTGCCCTATTTTGTATTCTTTCTTCCTTCCTTCCTTTCCTTCCTTCTTTCCTTCCTTTCCTTCCTTCTTTCCTTCCTTTCCTTCCTTCTTTCCTTCCTTTTCTTTCCTTCCTTCTTTCTTTCTTTCTTCTTTCTTTCTTTCTCTCTTTCTTTCTTCTTTCTCTTTCTTTCTTTCTTTCTTTTTCTCTCTCTCTCTCTCTCTCTCTCTCTCTCTCTCTGTACCGGGTATTGAACCCAGGGGCGTTCTACCTCTGAGCTATACCCCCGGCCCTATTTTTTATACTTTATTTTGAAACCGGGTCTCACAAAGTTGTGGAGGGCCTCACTAAGTAGAGAGAGAGAGACAGGGAGAGGGGGGGAGAGAGAGAGAGAGAGAGAGAGAGAGAGCTGAGGCTGGCCGTGAACCTGGATCCTCCGGTCTCAGCCTCCCAAGTACTGGGATTACAAGCATGCGCCACCACCTCTGGCTAAGCCTTTGCTTTTTAAAATCATGTGGCAGATGTATGCATGTCCTCTGTCTCATCTATGTCAGCTGAAATACTACCCAATATCTATGTCCCCAGCTACATCCTCTAGGTCTCTCAACATCACTGAAGGCAGACAGTCTCTCCCTTTCTCTCTCTCTCTCTCTCTCTCTCTCTCTCTCTCTCTCTTTCCTAAGAATTACCATGCTGTCTGCGTAGGATCCCAACGACACTTATAAACTGCTTTCCTTATTTACCTCGGCTGTGTGTATTGACCAGGTTTCCCTTGCAGTTGTCTTTGTGGCCGCAGCGCTTCTTGAGAGGGGGCACCCACACAGCTGAAGGAAAGAATCTCAAATTGCATTTGCCTGATCAACCAAACAACCCTGTGCGTCCAGGCACAGCTGTATAGAAATGGTGAAATCGAGAACTATTTACCTCTTCCTCCCCATACAGAACGGCTCCATGATTCTGGCGGAGACCAAACAAGGGAGTTTCAGCAAGACACCAGGAGGTGCAGCTGCGTTTCTAAGCACCACACCGTGTGTGCATGATTCAGAGTTTACATTGAGTACCTCTTGTTATTAACAAGGTGCAGAATAAACTGTTTACTGATGGCGCCTGGGCCCTCGGATGGGATGAGCTCTTCTCGCCTGCTAATGTTTTACGCTGGCAGAGCGAGCAGCCACAGCCAGCCCCCTTGGGGGCCTGCGCAGTGTTTATCTTTTTGAGGAACAGGTACATCCGGGCATCTGAAGCTCCTCCATCCAGAACAGGCCGGTGTTTGGCTTCCACCAGGAGGCTAGCCTCTTGGTTCTCAATATGCAAACACTAGGGACGTTTGTTTCCATCCTCTTTACCAGGAGGATAAATGCAGTTTACTCTTGTAAGAGGATCATCTAGGACCCGTGATTTCCCTTGATTTAAAATAGAAGCTAGCTGGGTGTGGTGTAATCCCAGTACTTGGGAGGCTGAGCCAGGAGGATCGCAGGTTCAAGGACAGCCTCAGCAAATAGTGAGACTCTCATCAACCTAGCGAGACCCTGTTTCAAAAATCAAAATAGCCGGGTGTGGTGGCGCATGCTTGTAATCCCAGTACTTTGGGAGGCGGAGACCGGAGGATCCGGGTTCGCGGCCAGCCTCAGCTCTCTCTCTCTCTCTCTGCCTAGTGAGGCCCTCTGCAACTTCATGAGACCCGGTTTCAAAATAAAGTATAAAAAATAGGGCTGGGGGTGTAGCGTGGAGGTAGAATGCCCCTGGGTTCAATTTCCACAAAATTAATTAATTAAAATAGAAGCTACACAGAGGGACCAAGAGTATATAACAACTGGGTCCACGTTGTGAGTAAGCCCTGTGTTAATGTCGTCAGGCATGAATGCAGCTCCCCAGGCTCCAGTCTGGAAGCCGGGCTGGGTCGCCAGAGGCTGGCCACATTTGCTGAAGCACAGTCAGCTCCTTGGATTATATGTGTCCAGAAAAAGTCGATGGAATGTAATCTCCCTTCCACGCCACCCACCAGACTCGAGTGAACTGTCAACTAATGTGGAGGAAGCGAAAAACCCAGGGGGTGTGACTCTGACTTGTCTGGACTCTTTACCTTTTCCTTTTATTTATTTATTTATTTATTTTTTTGGCACTGGGGATTGAACCCAGGGGCATTCTACCTTCAAGCTCCACCCCCAGCCCTATTTTATTTTTTGAAACAGGGTCTCACTAAGTTGCCGAGGGTCTCACTAAGTAGCTGAGGCTGGCCGTGAACCCAGGTCCTCCAGTCTCAGCCTCCCAAGTACTGGGATGACAAGCGCGCGCCACCATGCCCAGCTGAATCTTGGTTTTAAAACAAATTCATACACACACAGAGACACACACCCCTATACATACACACACAAATTTCACTTAAAGCTTCTGCATGCATTTTGCATACTCCTTTTGAATACAGTTTCAATAACATTATCATCATATTTTTCTTCAATTTTTTTTGTACTGGGAATTGAACCCATGGCATTCTATCTCTGAGCTATACCCCCAGCCCCCCTTTTTTTTCTCTTGTCTTTTTCTTTTTTTGATACTGGGAATTGAACCCAGGGGTGTTCTACCTCCGAACCACACCCCCATCCCTGTTTTTTTTTTTTTGTATTTTTGAAACAGGGTGTCACTAAATTGCTGAGGGTCTTGCTAAGTGGCTGAGGGTCTCTGTAAATTGCTGAGGCTGGCCTTGAACCTGCGACCCTCCTGTCTCGGCTTCCCAAGTGCTGGGATTACAGGCATGCACCACCACACCTGGCTCTTCTTCAATTATCTTAACTTTGGATAGGTGGGTTCTTTTTCCTTACTGAATTTGACAGTAAGATCGGATGCTCCAAGTTCTCTGGATTTAAAATTCAAAGCAGTTCTCTGTCTTTGCCGTCTCGCCTCAGTCGTAATTTGCTGTAGATTAGAAATGATCTCTTCCTGAAGGTGCACTTGGCAAAATAGCCCACCTTTTGTTCGCGCTTGGTTTGGCCCTCCCTCATGTCCCCGCTCACCCCATCCTGCTCCTGACCCTCCACACCCCTTCCTTGGCTTCGCTGTCCTCAAACGAGCATGAACAAATTCAGCCCTGCTATGTCTGGCATTTTCCATGAAGCTGGGCCCAGGCCAAAATAAAGGATTCCAGCATTTTCGAGCAACTCCTCAGCAAGACGATTGATTAAGAGGGCTTGGTAGCAGTTTTCAGCAATAGGCAAAAGCCATGAGGGTAGTGGAAGAGTCCAGACATTCTATGACATGCTAGAAACTTTTGCCCTTGTCTTGCTAAATCAAAAGGAAAAAGTAGAGCCGGGCGTGGTGGCACACACTTGTAATCCCAGTACTTGGGAGGCTGAGACAGGAGGATCGCAGGTTTGTGGCCAGCCTCAGCAACTTAGCAAGACCCTGTTTCCAAATAAAAAATTTAAACTGGGCATAGTGGCACATGCTTGTCATCCCAGTACTTGGGAGGCTGAGACAGGAGGGTCGCAGGGTCAAGGCCAGCCTCAGCTACTTAGTGAGGCCCTCCACAACTTAGTGAGATCCTGTTTCAAAAACAAAGAATAAAAAATAGGGCTGGGGGTGTAGCTTGGAAGTAGAATGCCCCTCGGTTCAATCCCCAGTACTGTAAATAAAATAAAATAAAATAAAATAAAAAAATAAAACCCAGATTCAAGTCTTTGATCTGCTCCTGACCTGCTGTGTGGCCTTGATACATGTATAAACTCTCCTAATTTGGGCTTCCCTGCCTACGGTAGTGCCAACACCACAGGATTATTGTAGGTTTGCAACTGAACACCGTGTGTACGATGCACGGTACGTACTGAGCACCATCGGAAAGCAATGGCTTTCAAAATCATACTAAGCATTTTACTACTACGGGTGGCGCATCGACTCTGTTTCTAGTGCCCACTCGGTAAGGGGTGGTGGCTGCCTGGAGTTCTGTGCCGAGAAGGGCTGGGAGCTGCCACTGCGCTAGGAGGGAAGGAGGAAAGCGATGGGTTAAAGGTCTGCTCCTGATGTGGGATGGGGGAGTGCGTTTGCCAAACCGAGCCCTGTGGAAAGATTACAAAATGCCGGGAGACCTGGTTTCTTGGCCACCGTGAGCTGAACAACTGGGACCATCTTTTATTCCCTCTGGGACTCATTTTCCCCGATATACATGGAATGGGCAAAATTTGATGATTGCAAAAGTCCCTCTGAATCTGCAACTTCTGATTCTCATCTGAGAAGTGCTTACAGGATCGGAATGTTAATGCATTTTTTTTAAGAAACACTGAGTACATTTATCTCTGCAAAACTGTTCTCTGGCCCTGTTTTCTGGAGTGTCCACCCTCTAACGCCGTAGAAAACTATCTAGGTCAGTAAATGAAGCTACATTTGATGTTTTCTTCTTGTCTGCTGTGTGTTTTCCTATTTCAGTCAAAACCTCTCTGGGCCGGTTTCATCAACTGGAAGATAGAAGAAAAATGGTGTCTTTCCCCCTGCGACTCTATACGATGTGGAGCGCATTCATAAAGTCGCTTTTCTACCGTGCTTTGAAGTTGTCAGAAGACAGATCTGTGTGACTCTAAAGTACAAGTATTCACATAAAAACGTGGCCCAGAAATTCCTCCCTGGATCGGCTCCACTCAACATCTATTTGATGTCTTCCAGCTTGATTACGACAGAGTAGCGCTTCCAGAAGGAGAAGGAGGTGGGTGAAAGTCCAGACTCGATCATTTTCTAAGTCCAGCGTTGCGTTTTCCTTAGTGTAAATCATATGGTCTCTGCCAAAGTTAAAAACATCATCGGTGCCGAAAAGGGCTCGGTGTGGAGTAGTCCACTTCACAGGAAAGGCTTCCACGAGAGTGCGTATACAGTTGGTACTCCGATATGCGTAGAGCTAACTTGTTGGAAAAAATGCAAAAATGATTCCACGTGAAGTCGCAGTGTCTTGGCTCCTTAAATAGTCATGACGGTGGATCCTAGTGCCAGACTGTGTTCCAGTGGACAAAGCCTGAACTTGAAAGATGAACATTATTCCCCAAAGCTAACATTCCTAAGGAAGACTGCAGCAACCATGGGGAAACAGCAAGCCTAGCTCGCCTCGGACAGACTTCTAGGACAAAAAGAAATGAGCCAGCGCGGGGAAACAGAACAATACGTGCTTCCTCCTGATCGCTTGGAATCCACCACGAGCCACTTTAGCCCAGAACAGGGAAAGAAAGGGAAGCAAACTGGCTTTGCCCCACCTGGTGTCTTTCTTGCTTTGCCGTGTGTGTGTGTGTGTGTGTGTGTGTGTGTGTGTGTGTGTGTGTGTGTCTCTCTCTCTCTCTCTCTCTTTTACTGGGGATTGAACCCAGGCACATTCTACCACTGAGCTGCACCCCCAGTCCTATTTTATTTTTTATTTATTTTTTTATTTGCGGTACTGGGGATTGAACCCAGGGGCATTCTACCTCTGAGCTACACCCCCAGCCCTATTTTTTATTCTTTATTTTGAAACAGGGTCTCACTAAGTTGTGGAGGGCCTCACCAAGTAGCTGAGACTGGCCTCGAACCTGCAATCCTCCTGTCTTAGCCTCCCAACTGCTGGGATGACAAGCGTGCACCACCACATCCAGCTTATTAATATGCTATTTATTTATTTATGGAACTGGGGATTGAACCCAGGGGCATTCTACCTCCGAGCTATACTCCCCGCCCTATTTTTTATTCTTTATTTTGGAACAGGGTCTCACTAAGTTGCGGAGGGCCTCACTAAGTAGCTGAGGCTGGCCATGAATCTGGATCCTCCTGTCTTAGCCTCCCAAGTACTGGGATTACAAGCATGCACCACTACGCCCAGCTTATTAATATGTTATTTATTTATTTATTTATTTATTTATTTATTTATTTATTTATTTTTGAACTGGAGATTGAACCCAGGGGCATTCTACCTCCGAGCTACACCCCCTGCCCTATTTTTTATTCTTTATTTTGAAACCGGGTCTCACGAAGTTGCAGAGGGCCTCACTAAGTAGCTGAGGCTGGCCGCGATCCTGCGATCCTCCGGTCTCAGCCTCCCAAGTACTGGGATTACAAGGCATGTGCCACCATGTCTAACAACAACAAAAAAAGGGAATTCCCACAGTTCTGTGAGATTGGTATTACTACACCCATTTTATAGGTGGGGAAGTGAAGGTGCAGAGAGTTTAAGTGGTCGCTGAGGACCTCTCATGACTGTGTGACATCCAGGAGTTAGCATGCCGGATGCCCCAGTGTGTGTCCTTCTCATTGTGCCCGGGGGACCTGCAGCTCCCCAGGGACATTTTGGTGCTGTATTGTGTCCCGAGCCCGCCTGCTCCGGGACACTAGTGTTCACTGGCACTTTTGTTGTCGAAGAATAAGTGTCTGTAGGTTACCTTGAGAAGTGAGTGTTTATAGTGAAGATGCACGTCGTCCTAAGTCACCCCGCAGTGAATTCTGACTCTGGTGGGGGCTGTTTCGAAATCCAAAGCGCTTGACCTTGGATTGCCTCATGACAAGGAGAGGCGCATGACAGTGGGCGGTTTAGAATCATCCAAGTGACTTCATACATGCCGTGTCACATACGCTGGGTCCCTGCACCAGACTGCGAAAGCAGGCCATGGAATTCCTGTCCTTATTTCTCAGATGCATAAACAGAGGTTCAGTCCCTCAGAAAGTAGCCTTCAATGAGTGTTTGTTGAGTGAATGACCGTGTCCCTCCAGGAGGAGTATGCAGGTACCAGTCACGGATCTATGAACATTTGTTATTTAACTTGGTCACCAGCCTTGGGGCCACCATGCCTGTATCCTATATTTTCAGTAATATTTCCAACCCATATGTAATGGGGGCTCGGTACATGTTAGCCGAGTTCCTCTATCCTATAACGGAAGACTCACATTATATTTTATATTAAGTGGCATGTTGAAGGGAGTCAGCGTGGCTGAGGTTTTATTTTGTTTTTAATTCAAGGGGCAGGCTTGGGGTGAAAAACACCTGGATCAAACTCTAATCGCTTTCTCATCCTTCACGATGTCTCCATGGAGACGGAGATAGCAGGCATGGTCTCCAGTCCCACTCTGACATTTATCGTCCATCTGACTCTGCACACGGCAGTTATTACCATAGAATGGCCTAGTGCACTACTACGCAACTTGACTTTGAGCAGTAATGCGAGTTTAAATGTAGCTACGTACCACGCCTGGCCTGCGGGAGGTACCTATCAAGTAGCTACTTGATAAACGGTTATCATTTTTATCGCAAGTGGCCATCGGATGTTTTGAGTTCTTGATCGCTTCAGAGTATAACACTGAGTTCATGGGGAAGGAGCAGGGTTCTGCTGCTCTGTCCAGACAGGAGGCAAACTCTGGGACCGTGCAGATGCGCTCTTCCCAGAACTCCTGGGACATCTGGGAAGGGGGGTGCTGAGAAAAATAGATTGTCTTTAAACAGGCCAAATCAATGGAAACCCCAGGGGCCTGTGGGAAACATGTTTTGGGTACTAGGGATTGAACCCAGGGGCATTCTACCTAGAGCTACACCCCCAGCTCATTAATCAATTAATTAATTCATTCATTTTTGTGGTACTGGAGATTGAACCCAGGGGCATTCTGCCTCTGAGCTACACCCCCAGCTCTATTTTATTATTTCTATTTTGAAACAGGGTCTCGCTAAGTTGCAGAGGGCCTCACTAAGTTGCAGAGGCTGTCCTAGAACCTGCGATCCTCCTGTCTCAGCCTCCCAAGTACTAGGATTACAGCCTGCGCCACTACGCCTGGCTATTTTTTTATTTTGAAGCAGGGTCTCGCTAAGTTGCTGAGACTGGCCTCCAACTTGTGATCCTCCTGTCTCAGGAGCCAGGTTTTGAATTCCATGTTCCAACCAGGAATCAGTAGATTTATTTTAAAATTTTTCAGTCCTGGTTGGGCACAGAGGTGCATGCCTGTAATTCCAGCACTTGGGAGGCTGAATTAGGAGAATTGCAGGTTCAAGGCCAACCTCAGCAACTTAGGGAGATCCTGTTTCAAAATAAAAAAGAGCTGAAGGTGTTGCTCAGAGATAGAATGCCCATGGGTTCAATTCCTAGTACCAAACACGCACACGTGAACACACACAGCACATACTACACACACACACACACACACACACACACACACACACACACACCAAAAACCAAAAAAAAAAAAATCCAATCTTGACTTTCCTACTCAATCACTCTTTAAAGGGTTAGGGATATTTAACTAAGAGAATAACCTTTTATTTATTCAGGTCCAAATGCAGCCATTTTTTTCTATTTTCATTGGAATATGGCAATTACTTCTGAAGGATGAAAGGTCTGGGTGGTTAGAAAAATAAGATTGGGGAAAATAGTTTTAAAGGCTCTATCTGCACACATTTCCCCCCAAATAAATGGAGCTCACTAAATAAATTAGACCCCACTAATGCTGATCTTCTAATTCACCAACTAATTAATCACTGCCGCAATGGCTGTGTCCAAATGATTTTACTACATGGGTATAAATTGCTATTTTGCAAGTGAAAAACATTTCTTTTTTTTTTTTGCGGTACTGGGGATGGAACCCAGGGGAATTCTACCTCCAAGCTACACCCCCAGCCCTATTTTTTATTCTTTATTTTGAAACAGGGTCTCACTAGTTTGCGGAGGGCCTCACTGAGTAGCTGAGGCTGACTGCAAACCTGGTTCCTCCTGCCTCAGCCTCCCAAGTACTGGGATGACAAGCGTGCGCCACCACGCCTGGCAAAAACATCATTTTTTTTTTTTTTTTTTTTTTTGCGGTACCCAGGGGCGTTCTACCTCCGTGCTACGCCCCCGGCCCTATTTTTTATACTTTATTTTGAAACCGGGTCTCACGAAGTTGCGGAGGGCCTCACCGAGGAGAGAGAGAGAGAGAGAGAGAGAGACAGAGAGAG
>PVJS01036237.1:9328-20659 GCA_004027185.1 Glis glis
CTGCCCTTGAACCTGTGCTCCTCCAGTCTCAGCCTCCCAAGTACTAGGATTACAGGCATGTGCTATCACACCTGGCTCTTATTTTTTTTTTTTTTTTTTTTTTTTTTTTTTGCGGTACCGGGGATTGAACGCAGGGGCGTTCTACCTCCGCGCCATGCCCCCGGCCCTATTTTTTCTATGCTTTATTTTTGAAACCGGGTCTCACGAAGTTGCGGAGGGCCTCGCTAGGTAGAGAGAGAGAGAGACAGAGAGGAGAGAGGAGAGAGAGAGATTGATCGCACGCGCATGCGCGCTGAGGCTGGCCGCGAACCCGGATCCTCCGGTCTCCACCTCCCAAAGTACTGGGATTACAAGCGTGCGCCACCACGCCCGGCCTGGCTCTTATTTTTAATTTTGAAACCAGGGTCTTGCTAAGTTGCTAATGCTGGGCTTGAACCTGTGATCCTCCTGTCTCAGCCTTCTAAGTACTGGGATTACAGGTGTGTGCCACTATGCCTAGCTTCCTTTTTTCTTTTTTTTTTTTTTTTTTTGGTGCTAGGGATAGAACCCAGGGCCTTGGGCATGCTATGTGCATGCCTTACCACTGAGCTACAACCCCATTCCTGCCGGGCAGATTTTCCTCTTGACACAGGTTGTATTATACAGTGTACCCAAGGCCCTTGCTAATTCTTCATATGTTTCAATTGAACCCATTTACTACACCAATCTTCACTTGACCAGATCTCTCCTTACTGTGTGGCAAAGAGTGACCCTTCTCCCAGCAGAAGGCTGATGGGTTCCCCAGTCTGCCCAGCAGAGCATGGTGCTTCCGCCCAGAGTCGCCCTGTGCAGATAGCAGGAACCCAACCTGCTCCTCATGTGTTTCCCTTTTGGAGAGTGGTCGTGACTGTCCTTTCTATCTTGGGAGCCCAGAGCAGGGCGAGAAGTTCATACCATGCGGGGACTGGGTAGTTAGGTTGCAGTCCTGAAGTACCCCCTGCCTGGGTTTGCATCCTGCCCCTCAGACCTGCAGCCTGGCCACCTTGGGCATGTGGCATGACCTTTACTTTGTGCTCCCTCACCTGGAGGATGAGGAGCGCAGTTCTGATGTCAGGTTTTGGGAGCATCAGCGAGGCTGTGAACATGCAGGCCAGGCCCTGCGAGTGCTCCAGGAGTCCTGACTGTCATCGGTGTCTGACACTGATGCTCAGCTGAACCGGTATTTCCTGAGCACCTGCTGTGTACCAGGCTCTGTGTGGGTGAGAGTGAGGAAGGAGCAGCACCGAAAGGATGGTACGTTCCTGCCCTCCTGAAGCCCATGTGCCAGCCAGGGAGGCAGAGCAAAGGGCAACTCGGCAGATGGCGGCGCGCTCTGGTGCAAAACAAGGCAGAAAGGAGCAGTGGGGCACCAGGAAGTAGGGCCTGTGTGCCCCTCATGGGGTGTTCCTTGGGATCTGAGAAGGCCCTCGTGGCAGGAGGGTGAATGCTGGAGGGCTGGGTTGGCCTTCCTGTCGTCCCCTTCTTTTTTTGCCCGCAGAGGAGTCAGCTTCAGCAAGAGTCTCTTACTGACCTCCCTTGCTATTTTCTCTCCCCCACCAATCCCAGGTCCCTAGGGGGCGACGTTGCCTCCGATGGTGACTTCCTCATCTTCGAGGGGAACCGCTACAGCCGAAAGGGCTTTCTGTTCAAGAGCTTCGCCATGTCTGCTGTGGTAAGGGTCCCGGGGCTGGGGGTGCTCATGGGTACAGGAGCTGGGTCTGTCCCAAACGGTGGTTGTCACCACTGGGCTGTGGCACTAACCTTGGTCTACTTTCTGCTCCCTGCTTTCCCTGGGGAACTCAGATCACAGAGGGCGTGAAGCCCACACTGTCCGAGCTCGAGATGTTTGAGGACCAGCCAGAGGGCATTGACCTGGAGGTGGTGACGGAGAGCACAGGTATCCAGTCCCCGTCAGTACCCCAGGCCGGGGAGGAGGGCGGTGGGGGGCTGCGCAGTCAGTCCTGCGGCTGTCCCCACAGGGAAGGAGCGGGAGCACAACTTCCAGCCGGGGGACAATGTGGAGGTGTGTGAGGGCGAGCTCATTAACCTGCAGGGCAAGGTCCTCAGTGTGGATGGCAACAAGATCACCATCATGCCCAAGCACGAGGACCTCAAGGTGGGTGCTCCGCAGACCTGGGTCTGAGGGGTGCAGGTCGAGAGTTTGGGGCATGTCTGGCGCTGTGTGGCTGTCCAGGTGGTGGTATGCCCAGTTATTTCTCTGTCTTCAAGGAGGGCGTGTCTGGGCCTTTCAGTGTCTGCCAGGCACTGAGAGGGCATGATTGACGAGGCGATAACATGTGCCACTAAGGGCTGGGTCAGGTTGAGTGTGTGCAGAGCCTGCTCTTCATGATTTGAGGGAAGAGATGTCTGATTAGGTTTCTGGGGTATAGGTTCTTTCCGTCCCTAGGGGACTCCTGGTGTGTGTATCTTTGGTCACGGGGCTGTGGGTATAAGGGGTGTGCATTCCTGATTTCTGTGAGGGAGGACCGTGTAATAGCCACATACAGCACATACACACACCCCAGTGTGTGGCTGTTTAAGAGAGGAAAAAACAGCTGGGCATGGTGGTGCACGCCTGTAATCTCAGTACTTGGGAGGCTGAGACAGGAGGATCACAGGTTCGAGACCAGCCTTAGCAACTTAGTGAGGCTCTCAGCAACCTAGTGAGAACCTGTTTTAAAACAAATAAAAAAGCTGGGTGTGGTGGCACATGGTTGTAATGTCAGTAGTTGGGAGGCTGAGATCGCAGGTTTGTGGCTAGCCTCAGAAACTTAGGCCCTCCACAACTTAGTGAGACACTGTTTCAAAATAAAGAATAAAAAATTAAGCTGGGGGTGTAACTTGGAGGTAGAATGTCCCTGGGTTCAATCCCTAGTACCGCAATAAATAAATAAGTAAACAAATGAATAAATAGATAGATAGGGCTGGGGGTGTAGCTCAGAAATAGAATGCTCCTTGGATTCAATCCCCAGTACAAAAAAAAAAAAGGAGAGAGGAAAAAACATGCACCCCAAAGGTAGGTGTGGTGGCGCATGCTTGTAATCCCCGTACTTGGGAGACTGAGACAGGAGGATTGCAGGTTCGTGGCCAGCCTCAGCAACTTAGTGAGGCCATCTTCAACTTAGTGAGACCCTGTTTCAAAACAAAAGAATAAAATAGGGCTGCAGGGTTCCATCCCCAGTACCACCCAAAAAAAAAAAACCCAAAAAAACATGCACCCCAGAGATGTTTTTGATGTGTGGCTGTGTCATTAAAGGGCTTGCCTTGATGTGTCTTGTCACCAGGGTGACTTGCCTGCCTTTTGTCTCTGAAAAGCAGATATCTGAGTCTGTATTGGGTTGAGGGTCTGATGGAGCATGGAGTAGCCTGAGTGTGAGTGCCTGGTTTTCATTGCTTAGAGGTGCATTTTTTGTGTGTCGTGTGTGTTTGAGGGCACTCCAGTGTGGTGTGCCTGAGGCTAGGCTGTCTCTGGGTGTCTTGAGGTCTGACTGTCTGTCTGTAGGGTAGAGCATTGTCCAGGTCCATGTCCTTACTGGGGCGAGCTGTCTCTGGGGCAGTCTGAGGGCCTAAGTTGGCCTCGGGTTGTTGGTAGTGGTGGGTGAGCCAGGAGTGGGTTTCGGCCGCTGTCTCTTGAGAACATGAGTGGATTCCGAAGACAGCAAGGGCAGGCAGGTTGTGGTGGCTTCCTTCACCTGTTTGTCCTCCCACCCAATCCCCTAGGACATGCTGGAGTTCCCAGCCCAGGAACTTCGGAAGTACTTCAAGATGGGAGACCATGTGAAGGTGATCGCTGGCAGATTTGAGGGCGACACAGGCCTCATCGTGCGGGTGGAGGAGAACTTCGTCATTCTCTTCTCCGACCTTACCATGCATGAGGTAGGTGTGTGGAAGGGGTGGCGGGGGTCGTCTGTGCCATGAGGAAGCCCATGGGTGGGCCGCTTGGAGCCACCTCACCCTTCCACCATCTCCCGGCAGCTGAAGGTGCTCCCCCGAGACCTGCAGCTGTGCTCAGAGACAGCCTCTGGTGTGGATGTGGGGGGCCAGCATGAATGGGGTGAGCTGGTGCACCTGGACCCCCGAACCGTCGGTGTCATCGTGCGACTAGAGCGGGAGACATTCCAGGTGTGTGTGTTGCACCCCAGGGAAGGGGCTTACATTTAGGGAGCTTACATATCGTGGGAGGTGGCAGAGCATGCTGGCTAAGACTCCAGACTCTGCTGGGTTGCAGACCTGGCTTTCTCACTCGAGGCTGGCTGTGTGATACTGGACACGTGGCAAGATATTTCCTTCTCCATGCCTCAGTTTCACACCCGATAAGATGGGGATGATAGTAACATCTGCTTCATTGGCTGTGAATGATTTCCGAGGTGAGCTGTGTAGCGCAGCCCTTGGTGCTCTGAAGGAGAGGGTCGGCCCTGTGCCCTTTGCCCTTTGCCCTTTGCCCCTACCCCATGGATGCTCGAGTCCCAGAGCATTGTGCTTAGGACCCTGGACTCTGGATCAGCATCTCAGCTCTGTCGCTTCTGTGCTGTGTGGCCTTGGCCCCTTCTGGGCCTGAGATTCCCCCACCGTGAGATGGGAATCGTGATAAAACCCATGTCGGAGGGAAGTGCGGAGGCTTTGGTGACATCTCCCATGTGAAGGATTTGGCACTGGCCTGGCACAGAGTAATGGATAAATAGCAGTCACATTCTTTGTGTGTGTGTGCGGTACTGGGGATTGAACCCAGGGTCATTCTACCTCCAAGTTACACCTTAGCCCCTTTATATTTTTTGTTTTTGAAATAGGGTCTCGCATGTGCCGGGCGTGGTGGTGCATGCTTGTAATCCCAGTACTTTGGGAGGCAGAGACCGGAGGATCCGGGTTCGCGGCCAGCCTCAGCGCTCTCTCTCTCTCTCTCTCCCTCTCCCTGTATCTCTCTCTCTTTCTACCTAGTGAGGCCCTCCGCAACTTCGTGAGACCCGGTTTCAAAATAAAGCATAAAAAAATAGGGCCGGGGATGTAGTGCGGAGGTAGAACGCCCCTGGGTTCAATCCCCGGTATCGCAAAAAAAAAAAAAAAAAGAAATAGGGTCTCGCTAGGTTGCTGAGAGTCTTGCTATGTTGGTGAGGCTGGTCTCCAACCTGCGATCCTTCTGTCTTAGCCTCCCAAGCACTGGGATTACAGACATGCACCCACCATGCAATCACATTCTTATCCCTTCCTGCTGTCTCTTGGCCCCATTGCTCACTCAGGAGGTGGAGTGTCCTCCCAAAGGGTGTTTTGGAATGATGAGGAACATTACTGATCGATCCAGTGCCTAGTGGGTGGTGCTCTGACTGCCTGCCCCACAGCCAAGAAATCTAGATGTCCCTTGGGCATGGTGGCGCACGCCTGTAAACCCAGTACTTGGGAGGCTGAGACAGGAGGATCACAGGTTCAAGGCCAGCCTCAGCAAGTTAGTGAGATCCTCAGCAATTTAGTAAGACCCTGTTTCAAAATAAAAAGGGCTAGTCCGGGCGTGGTGGCACACGCTTGTAATCCTAGTACTTTGGGAGGTGGAGACCGGAGGATCCGGGTTTGCGGCCAGCCTCAGCTCTCTCTCTCTCTCTCTCTCTCCCTCTCTCTCCCTCTCTACCTAGTGAGGCCCTCCGCAACTTCGTGAGACCCAGTTTCAAAATAAAGTATAAAAAATAGGGCCGGGGGTGTAGCGTGGAGGTAGAACACCCCTGGGTTCAATCCCTGGTACCGCAAAAAAAAATAATAATAAAAAAAAATAAAAAGGGCTAGAGAAGCCAGGCGTGGCAGCACATGCTTGTAATCCCAGTACTTGGGAGGCTGAGATAGGAGGATCGCAGGTTTGCAGTTAGCCTCAGCTACTTAGTGAGGCCCTCCACAACTTAGTGAGACCCTGTTTCAAAATAAAGAAAAAATAGGGTTAGGGGTGTAGGCTGGAGGTAGAATGCCCCTGGGTTCAATCCCCAGTACCAAAAAAAAAAAAAAAAAAGAATAAAAGCCATCATGGTGGCATATGCTTGTAATCCCAGTACTTGGGAGGCAGAGACAGGAGGATCCGGGTTCACGGCCAGCCTCATCTACTTAGTGAGGCCCTCCGCAACTTGATGAGACCCTGTTTCAAAATAAAGAATAAAAACTAGGGCTGGGGTGTAGCTCGGAGATAGAATGCCCCTGGGTCCAATCCCCAGTACCGCCAATAAAAAAAAAAAAAAAACAGGCTGGAGATATATAACTTGGAGGTAGAATGCCCTTGGGTTCAATTCTCAGAACCAAAAAAAGAAAAATCTAGATGTTCCGCAGAGCTTGGGACAGCTTCCCATGAGGAAGGATTGTCGCACTTAGGGCAGCCCTGCTCCACTCTAGGGTCACTACCTTCTACTCACCCACTCAGCATCGCCCTCTCCCTCTAGGTGCTGAACATGCATGGGAAGGTGGTGACCGTCAGGCACCAGGCTGTGACCCAGAAGAAGGACAACCGCTTTGCTGTAGCCCTGGACTCAGAACAGAACAACATCCATGTGAAAGACATCGTCAAGGTCATTGACGGCCCTCACTCGGTCAGTACACAAGTCCTGCCCGCTGCCGAGGCTCAGAGTTGCAGGGTGGGACGTGGCCAGCAGTGACCCTCTCTCCCTGCTTAGGACCGGGAGGGCGAGATTCGCCACCTGTACCGCAGCTACGCCTTCCTGCATTGCAAGAAGCTAGTGGAGAACGGAGGCATGTTTGTCTGCAAGACCCGCCACCTGGTGCTGGCTGGGGGTCTGAAGGTAAGGAGGTGGCATGGCACAGTCACGTCTGTTGGGTACGTGGCTTAGCTCTCCAGCCTTCCCTGGCCCAGGAGTGACAGGATTGGGCTTGTGGGGGATTAGGAGAGCAAGCATCATTGTCAGAACGAGGCAGGAGGCTCTACCCTCCAGGTAGAGGTAGACCGGTCAGGAGGCGCACCCGAGATGCAGTGTGAAGTGAGGGCAGCCCTGAAGAAACGGCAACAGGGTGGGCAGACGAGTGACCGGGGTGCTGCTCTAGGTAGAGGAGGGGACGTTCGAGCAGAGATCTGAATGAAGGGATGCAGAGCCACGTGGATAAGTTGGAAAACAGCAAGCACGAAGGCCCTGAGGTGGGACTTGTAGGGAAGTTGTACAGAACCAGGTATCAGAAAGAATCCACCCTGTCTGGGAACTGAGACGAGGACGTGATCTCAGGGCCCTGCACATGAGAAGATGAGTCCCCATGGCTTGCAGTTTTTGTCACTAGGGACTTAAATTCCTGGCTAGCCACATTTCAGTCCTGTTCCTTGGCCGGGAGAAGCCCAGGCCTCTTGATCAAAGGCTCACAATAAGTCGGGCGTGGTGGCACATGCTTGTCATCCCAGTACTTGGGAGGCTGAGACAGGAGGATTCGGGTTTGCAGTCAGCCTCAGCTACTTAGTGAGGCCCTCCGCAAGTTAGTGAGACCCTGTTTCAAAATAAAGAATAAAAAAATAGGGCTGGGGGTGTAGCCTAGAGGTAGAAAGCCTCTGGGTTCCATCCCCAGAACCACAAAACAAAACAAAATAAAACAATGGCCCACAATAGCAGAGGGGTGTCAGTTCCCCCACAGGGAAATGGGGGCATTGTCACCAGAAGGAGGGATGGCTGTTGGCCAGGTTCGAGCAGGAAATGTCTCATGTAGAGGCAATATTGTGTGGGGGCTGGAGGCTTGTCACCCAGGCCCTGTCACCCTCATGCCTGACCCTGTTTACTCCTTGCTCCTCCTCTAGCCCCGAGATGTGACCAACATCACCGTGGGTGGCTTTGCTCCTATGAGCCCCCGGATCAGCAGTCCCATGCACCCCAGTGCTGGAGGTGAGAGGGGTCAGAGGTCAGGGATGTGCCGGGGTGGGGGGCTGAGAGCACCTGGAAGGGAGGGGCTTGGTGGTTCAGCTGCAGGGCCTCATGGCCCAGCCCCATGGTGACAGCCCAGAGTGGGGATGGGAAAGCCCAGGGGTCGGCAGGTGGACAGAGGAAGCTCCTAACCCAACTTGGTGGGAGTCAAGCAGGTGAAGAGGGGTTTGCGGGTACCCTGGCTGTGGGCACAGCATGAGAGGGGTAGGCTTGGTCCTGGGGGACCCTGACATTCTCCTCCCTCCCAGATCAGCATGGCGGTTTCGGTAGCCCAGGTGGCGGTGGTGGCATGAGCAGAGGCCGAGGGCGGAGAGACAATGAGCTCATTGGCCAGACTGTGCGCATCTCCCAAGGACCCTACAAAGGTGAGCTGCAAGGCCCCGTGAAGGCCTGGGGAGGGGCGAGGGGAGGAGAGCTCTGCCTGGCCTGACCTCCTGCCTCCCTGCCAGGCTACATTGGTGTGGTGAAGGATGCCACGGAATCCACGGCCCGCGTGGAGCTGCACTCTACCTGCCAGACCATCTCTGTGGACCGTCAGCGGCTCACCACAGTGTACGGCTGGGCCAGGGGAGGGCCAGGATTGGGGTGTTGGGCTGCAAGGTGGTCCTGCATACCCACTTGTTCACTGTGTCCACAGGGGCTCACAGCGTCCGGGTGGCATGACCTCCACCTACGGGCGGACGCCCATGTACGGCTCCCAGACGCCCATGTACGGCTCTGGCTCTCGCACACCCATGTACGGCTCCCAGACACCTCTCCAGGATGGTGAGTGCTCCGGGGGATGCGGAGGGTGGGGTAAGGTGGGGGATAGGGTGGGGACAGAGGATAGGACAGGATAATGGGCACATTGATCTTCCTCTTTCCAGGCAGCCGCACCCCGCATTATGGCTCACAGACGCCCCTACATGATGGCAGCCGCACTCCGGCCCAGAGTGGGGCATGGGACCCCAACAATCCCAATACACCATCACGGTGAGGGCCAGGTTCTGAGGCATGGGATGCGGGGGGACAGATGGCACTGTGGGATACACCCAAAGTTCCTGCTCTTGGCCCCAGGCTGGTCCCTGGGCAGGAGTGGGCATTGCTGGGAGTGGACAAAAACAGTCTCTTCTCCACCCCAAGCACAGTAGAGTTGCTGTTAAGCCCTGAGCTTGAAGACAGGTGGCCCGGGTGTGTGGCCTCGGGCAGGCAGCCTTGTCCCTCAGTCTTGGCTGTAGGATAGCCATAATGTCAGGAACGCCTCCGACTGGGGCTCCCTTCACTTCAGAATGAAATTGCCTGTTTGGGGCCTGGCATATAGTGCTGTTCTAGAAGTGTTTGTGACATTGTTATCACCATTTCTTCTCAAAACACTTTTTCCCCCCACAGGGCTGAGGAAGAATACGAGTATGCTTTTGACGATGAGCCCACCCCATCCCCTCAGGCCTATGGGGGAACCCCGAACCCCCAAACACCAGGCTACCCAGACCCTTCATCCCCCCAGGTCAATCCGCAGTATAACCCACAGACGCCAGGGACACCAGCCATGTGAGTCCGCTGGGGCTAGCCCTGACCAAGCCCTGCTCCACCCTCCCACTGTCCCCCTCCTGTTCCTGCCCTGCCCCAACAAATGCCCCTTCTGGTTTTTATACACAGGTACAACACAGACCAGTTCTCCCCCTATGCTGCCCCGTCCCCACAAGGCTCTTACCAGCCCAGCCCCAGTCCCCAGAGCTACCACCAGGTGGCACCAAGTCCAGCAGGCTACCAAAACACCCATTCTCCAGCCAGCTACCACCCCACGCCCTCGCCCATGGCCTATCAGGTACTGGTCAGCTTGCATGTCCTTGAGGATGGTGGGCTAAGGTGGGTCTCGCGCCTGCAGGGATGGCCAGGCCCTGTGACTGTTCCAGTGACACCGTCACCCTTTCCCTGCAGGCAAGCCCCAGCCCAAGTCCTGTTGGCTACAGTCCGATGACACCTGGAGCTCCCTCTCCTGGTGGCTACAACCCGCACACACCAGGCTCAGGCATTGAGCAGAACTCCAGCGACTGGGTAACCACTGACATCCAGGTGAAAGTGCGGGACACCTACCTGGACACACAGGTGGTGGGACAGACGGGCGTCATCCGCAGCGTCACGGTACGTGGGCCCAGGGTGGCTGAGCAGGTGTCCTCTCCCTGGGTGTCCCCCATCTCTGTGGGGTTTTTCCGCTGTCTGACCACATCATCTAGGATCCATCCATAGGTGTGGTGCAGACATGGGAAAGCTTGGGGTGTGACTCCATGGGGCGGGGATTTCTGCCTGCTGTGCTCACAGCTGAGGGCCACTGCCGGAAACAGTGGTCCGCACACAGGAGCGTGGTTGCCTTTTGTTACGCTCCTTTCAGAGATCGGCTCGGTAACACACGCTGCACACCTGTTTGTGCCAGGCTTGTGCTTGGCGTCAGGCACCCATGCTCCTGAGCTCCCTCTCCTCACTCCCATGCCACCATGGGATTGAGTTTTCAGAGTGAGCCCTGAGCCCGTGTCCCTTGGAGGGTGGGCCTCAGTCCTGTGTTGGGAGCGGGACAGGCTGACCAGGCTGCGCCCTCCCCCAGGGCGGCATGTGCTCCGTGTACTTGAAGGACAGTGAGAAGGTGGTCAGCATTTCCAGTGAGCACCTGGAGCCCATCACCCCCACCAAGAACAACAAGGTAAGGCGGGGGCAGGGGTGAAGGGGGCAGCTGCTGGCACAGGCCCTGACTCCGCCTGCCTCCCTCAGGTGAAGGTGATCCTGGGTGAGGATCGGGAAGCCACAGGAGTCCTGCTGAGCATCGATGGTGAGGACGGCATTGTCCGCATCGACCTGGACGAGCAGCTCAAGATCCTCAACCTCCGCTTCCTGGGGAAGCTCCTGGAGGCATGAGGCAGGCAGGGGAGGTGGACTTTAGCAGATAATCTTGCAGACGAAGAGTGGCCCTCCTTCCTTCCCTGTCCCTTGACCTGACACAGAATCCCAGGCCTGGAGCAGGGCTAGGCTGATTGTTTTGGAGTTCCTTTATTTTCCTTTCTGGTTTTCCATCTTCTTCCTCCTTTATGCTCATAGGAATCAGAGTAAAGTCTGGGGAAGGGTCCCTCCTTCTTATTCCCCCTACCTCCAGCCAGCTTGCTTTTGTGTTATGGTCTTTCAATAAAAAGAAGCTGTTTGGTCAAAAGCACTGTGTGGGGTGTGTGTGTGTGTGTTGGGGGTGTTCTTATTTGTAAGTGTGGTTATCCACTTCCTTGTGTGGTTTGGGCAAATTAACTGGGCCCTACTAAAATCTGTTTCCCCATCTAGAAAATAATTACAGTGCCTACCCCAGAGGACGCTTGGGAGGGATGTGTGGGAAGAGATGATTGGAGCAGAGCTTGCCGTGTGACTGATGAGGTTACATTTTTTTTTTTTTTTTGTCGGTACCGGGGATTGAACCCAG
>PVJS01036238.1:0-20557 GCA_004027185.1 Glis glis
CACAAACCTATAAGACTCAATCACTATCTGGAGCATGAAAGGGAGGGAAGGGGGAGGGAATAGGGTGGGATTGGAGGGAGGGCTAAATGTGCAATGTGTGCATGTATGATGTTCATACCCTGACATATATCAAAATGTATAATTATAATTTACAATGCACCAATAAATGAACATAAAAAGTTAAAAAAAAAAAAGAGAAGAGCCAAAGACATGTATATTCTATCAGTTCTCTGATTCACTGAGCTTGGCTAGTATTTGACAAGAAGTAGACACATAGATACATGTTTATTTTGCAGTTACACACCTTGGCTTTGACCTTCTTTCCACATAGCAATTAATTTCTTGAATGTAACAGCCAGAGGTTCAACCAAGCCACCAAAAGGAGGATCTGTCACCAGAATGACTCCTTCACCTTTATCTTCCTGTAAAAACGCTCTGCATACTTCAAGAGCAGCCTGGAACAAATAAAAATTCATTTTTCACTTAGGACTAGAGAGGGGCGCTTCATCCTATCTGGAGGAGAATGCATTAGACTCGGTCTCACTCTTGGTCCTGGGAACCTCGCCGAGTCATCCTGTCACTGCAGAGCCCTCAGTGACATCTCCAAGCCTCTCTTAGTCAGCACCAGTCAGATTTTATCTTTGGGTTCTTTGATAAGCAGGTTTTTAAAATTGCAAATTCAAGCACCATCACTATCAGACAACTACACATTTCAAATGGTTAAATTAAAAAACTAAATTTAGTAACCTAAAAGAGAGAAACTCATTACCCATGAAAACTATCTAAAATGTTCAATTCAATTCAACCAACAGGAGCAGGGACAAGGCTAAACCCTGGGGACACATAGAGGAATAAAACATATTTTTTCCCTATCTGGCTTGTCCACCGCCATGAGTTCTGTTGAATAACAGTCACAAATTACCAGTTAAACATGCACATGTCTTTGAGTATCAGGTAAATAACAGACATATTGAACATGCACAGTAAGTAAACAAAAGTTCACAAGACAAAGCTTATCCATTCTGTGACACTGTGCTAGTAACACATTTTTCCAACAGGCTGGTACAAGGATTTTTATAGTAAATGCAATGTTTACAGTAACCAGGATGTTTACCATGTTTTGCTTTGGGTGAAGTTCATGAGACTACACCTATCCTAGTATCTCCAGTCCACTGACTTGAAAGCAGTTTGCAAGTACTTATCTACGAAAGTAAATCAATACTTACAGTATACAAAAGACACAAGATTTTAAAGTTTAATGGCATTTTAAACTTTAATAAGCCTATATGTACTTTATAATGAAATATATATTCCTACCATTAAATCAATTTAGAAGACCCAGCTCAAGAGTGGGAAAGCCACAACCTCCCAATGCTTTGCCCTGGGAGAGTCTTTATTAACTCCCTACTCAACTCCTAAAGCAGAGGATGGCATGTCAAAGCATTAATCATTTTTCAGGTGCTGCTTGACACTTCCTTACTCTGCTTACACCAACAAGGACTTACAGCATAGATGACAATTTTAAAATCTTGTAAATTCCTTAGAGTAAAAAATAGAAAAAAGAAAATATATAAGCTAACAATGCCTAAACTCCTAACTTAATTTAGAAAACACTGAAGAGTACTTTTTCCAGGTAAGAATTGATGGTGTATTGCAGTACTGGGTTGCTGAGGGTCCTGGTACTGACCCTATGGGAAGCAGAAACTTGCTTATGCCACAATCTTGACAGCAACGGGACTGTCCATTTACCTCAGTGACCACTAAGCGTGCTTGGCATTTTTTTTAACATATACTTTTATTTGTGCATTGTAGTCTCACATCATAATGTAGTTTAGAGTGACAGGGACATACATGCACACAGTTATAGTGATATGTGCATATCCATGTTCACAGCAGCACAATTCACAATAGCCAAATTATGGAACCAACCGAGGTGTCCATGAACAGATGAATGGATTACAAAATTATGGGATATATACACAACAGAATTCTATTCAGCATTAAAGAAGAACAAAATTATGTCATTTGCAGGAAAATGGATAAAGCTGGAGAACATTATATTAAGATAAGCCAGTAAGAGAAAGTGAAGGGTCCTATGTTTTCTCTCATATGCGGACACTAGGGAGTAACCGGGATACAACAGGGACTTTAAAGAATGGAGCAGACACCCCAGTGCAGTGCTTGGCATCTTAATCAGTTGTATGCAGTAGAACCCCTTTACCATGAAGGCAGGTAACATTCTTTATTGCCTTGAAGACCATCCGAGTCACTATAAGAGAGCTCTGTGGGGACTCCTGCTCTGTGACCAGTGGGCTGGGGTGCTGAGGCACAGAGGCAGCGTCCTTCACGCTCCAGAGCAGCCTGTGATCTTCACAGACACCAGTGGACATGCCGATTCCTGGAGAATGGACAGGAGATGGCAAATCACCCGGGAGAAACTCGGCTCTGGGCAGAGGCAGGAAAGAGCTGATGGACAGTAAAATCAGTCCCACATTCATCTATAGATCAATCTCTACAGCTGCATGGCTACTTAGCAGCCGCTGCTAAAATACAGAGTAGGAAAAGCCTGAGCTGGATCAGTGTTTTCTTCAGCTAATTACAGGATACCTTTAAAAAGTATATGAAATTTACTTGAATGTAATTTTACCCTTATTTTGTCTTTTTATTGAAAATAAAAAGCAAAATCAGAGTGTGATGTTAAAAACAAATAAACAACAAAAAACCCTATCCCACTACCGCAGCATCAAGTAGTGGCGATACAGACCCAATTACTTCCTCACTACTATGCCACAGCCCTGACCTGAGGGCCCGAGTTTCAAAATGGCCACGCCCCACACCAGAATCGCACCAGCCCCACAAACTCCACATTCCAGATTTCATTCCCAAAGCCCCCTGCCCTCTATTTTGAAGACTAACATAGGAATTCAGGCACACCACCAAGTCAGCTTTGGCTTCTCCCCCAGTACACTTACCAGGGGTCTTGTTTCCAATGGGGCAATGCCTACAGAACCGACTTCTTCCCTCTCCGTTCCCACAGCCACTGTCCTAGCTGAGAAGTCCCTCATCATCCACTGTTAAGTGACTCAACTCCCCACTCTCCTCTCATCTAATCAGTTCTCAAATCCTAGTGATTAACAACCACATAAACCCTTTGGGAAACGATGAAGACATCTCACTCTAACTGCTGTTTATTTCCATACTTGGTTTTAATGGCTACCTTGGCTGAGAAATATGTATCCCAATGCTGAATTGATTCAAATGGAAGGCGTGCTATATTTACTAAATCAGGAGACTCATTTTTCAATCCCAAACAATAATTGAGTTTTTGTTTTCATTTCCTACATGCTTACTTTTTAAGTCTTGTTTGGCTTTCATTCTATCATTAGCTAGTAGCTCAAACACAATATATAGTTAAGCATGGTTCACAGTATTTTAAAAGTTGATTTATAGGCATATGTCTATGGGTATATTTCAAACTGTCTCCTTGATAATTTCCAGACATTTCTGGCCAACCTCCTGTCAGGTGTGATTACTTGGTTATTTTATTTTGTAATAGGACTACCAAAGAGCTCAAAGTAGGAACAGAAGTATCAGCTTTGCTAAGCTGTCTATTCTCAGTGCCATTACTAACATCACATTGAAAGAAGTTTTTTTCTCAAGCTACTGTCCCAGTTTTAGGTTCACAGTAACAGGGACTAGAAGGAACAGATCTTCCATACATCCCCCACCCCCATATTTGCTACTTTGTAATTAGCAAATCTTCAAAGGAGAACTTGACCTTCATGGGGGGTCAGGGGAGGCTTGGAACAGAGCTCTGAAAGATGAAAAGATACCAAGGCAAAGAAGCCAAGAACAGCATGAGCAAAGGCCCTGTGGTGGAAAGGCACAGGCCCAGTTGGAGAGGCAAGCTGGGAAGAGAGAGCAGAAAGGCAGGGGAGGTAATGGGTCAGACCACACAGAGCCCTGTGGGTCTTGCTAAGAATGTGGGTCTTCATCTGAAAAGCAATGAAAAGGGAATGACAGAGTCACTTCTAGAAGCCTGATAAACACTCAGTCAATGTACAAAAATGAGTAGCAATAAATGACAGAAAAACTGCAATGAATGTAACTCTTGAATTTGTTATTCTACAATAAGAAAAGAAAGAAATAATGGTTATAATCCTTACCTTTCCGTCAAAGAAATGATGGTTAAACATGTTATAATGGCAAAAGCTATCTTCCATATAAAACTGTGAATACCTGTAAAATAATGTATTACTAGAGTTACTTGCCCAGCCACAGCCATACACTAAATAAATTACACTAAACCATGCTTTAATAAAATCACACTTTAAGGAAATAAATTTCATTATTCTTTAGTTTTTAAAATAAGGATTACTTTCCAAATATTTCAGAGAATCTGTAATAGTGAATAATGAATGAAATAATTTCCCCAAACTTAATAAACCAGTGGCAAAACTATAGAATACTCATATATAAAACACACATGTTCCTATGGACCATAAGATTGTAAATAAACAACTGGGCTGCTGACAGATTATGCAGCTTAGGCTTGCAGTGGGTTGGCAATTTAAATATATCTCTCATGATTAATAATTTTAAGGAAAATACTAAATCAACATTTCTACTCAATGACTGTTAATTATTTTCTTCTGTGGTTAATAAAAAAGAAGTATTTAATGCAAAGTTTTTCTTGTCTAATGCAGATTAGTTTAATAAAATATGCTTCTCAGTATAAGAGAAAAAAAAAAGAATGGGCATTTCACATTTACTGAATTAGTTCCAGAAAAGAGGAATATTTCTTTATTGACTGAACTGCTTTATTTTTCTAACATACTACTCTGAAATGTCATCAGCAATGAATGAGAGCAACTGCTTTGGGTATTAACATTTTATAAATTTTTGCTAATATACTAGACAAAACTCATACATTATGGTTTAAATTTGCATTTATTTGATTACTTACAAGACTGAGTTTTCTATATTCCTTAGTTATATCTGTACCATCTATTTTCCCCATTTATTTAGATGGGCCTTAATGTCTTTCTTGCTGATATCTGAGATTTTTATACACTATAGAAACATTTGTTATCTCAAGAATTTTCAACTTTGTCTATTTTATTGTAAATAATTCACATATGAACCATATTATCCTTCTTGGGAATTCAAAACCTAGTGGAAAGATTGAAAAATATCAGAGACACATTCCTATTTGTAAGATTTCTTGAACCAAATCATGATAGTGCCACCATTTTGCTTGTACTGCTACTTTCAATTTTCCCCTTATTGTCTATAACTGATTGATCGCCCACAGTGAATATTTAGTATAATGAACAGCCCTATTTTATCCTCTTCTTCCCGCTACACTGGGGTGAAGAGCACAAGCTCTATAGTCAGATGGTCTAGTTTCAAACTCTGGGTCATTCACTTAAGCACTGTGTAATCTTAGGAAGTTATTTAAACTTTGCTGGTCTCAGTTTCTTCATCTACAAAATGGGAAAAATAATAGCTTCTATTTCATAGGACTTCACAAATGAGATAACGTATGTGAAGTGATTCATACAATACCACCTACATAGCATACACTGAAATGTTAAGTGGTATTGTTTCAATAAATATCCTCCATAAGGATTTACTTCTTAATGCCCCCAATATTAGAGATTGTGTTTATGCTCAACAAAATACAACCTAAATTTATTTCTTCTCATTTTGTGTAGATGGAAGAAGAGCTGTTCATCATTTTCAGTACAATATACTTTAATATCATGTAAGATTCTGTTAGAATATCTGCTATTTCTTAAAACATTAATTTGTACTGAAGAACTAAACAAAAGGCTTGGATAACTGAAACATACTTAAACTACATATTGTAACCTAATGAACATTCTAAAAACTGTGGAGTAATATCAATTACCATTAATAAACAAATATATCTTCCTATTTAAATTTTAAATAACTGATTTTTTTAAAGTGCATCATTCCTAGCACAGCTGTGGGTCAATGTCCTTATCTCTGGTATAGCTACAGCCTTATGAGTAAGAGCAAAGAAAAATACAAACCCCTTTTAATTTAATCTCCACTTTTTTTTTCTTCACAAAGACACAATCAGTTTTGAAAATTAAAAGAAAACTTGATTTGCATAAAATTCAGCCCAGCACACCTGTCCAAAACATTCTGGGCAGCAGTGTGCAGAGCCAGAGAGAGAAGAGCCAAGATTTCAGTTCTAAATTTCCATCAAATATAAACGAGAGAGCATAATTATTCTTATTTTAAATAATAAAAAAAGCACCCAACATTGCCCTCTTAAAATGAAATTGGCCACAAAGAATTATTCTCTCCATTGAATAAGGCAAACAAAACCAATCAGAAAAGCATGCACTTGGAAACTGCTCAAAAGGACATTCATTTAATTTGGCCATTCATTCTCTTTAAATGAGAGTCAGTTACCAAGTGTGAAACAAGCTCTACCCACAGGAAATGTAATCAAGAACTGAATAAAATTAGTTCATAAAATGAAACTAAGAAATTCATTTTTGATATAACTTTATTTGGATAATAGTTTCCCAAATAGAGTTTCACATCTTTCATGCTAAAATTAGAGCATATAGAAATGCATCTTAGCAAATGTTAACTTCGTATCTTATACCCCCTGAAAAGGATATTATAGTACATCTACAGAGAAGCCTGGAGTTGAGGCAGTTCTACAGCCTTTAACAGACCTTTCATGGGGCAATAAGAAACCAAGGTCAAAGTGCCCAAAGTACCTATTCACTATCACTCTAGACCATACCTGAATTTTCCTGGTTTAATTGTGGACTTTGTGAGAAATCTGAACCAACTACATACTCCATCATATTGTAAATACAGGCAACCCACAAGGAATACATTCCAAGATCTCTAGAAACTAAAGACCTAAATAAGTGGAAAAATATCTCATGTTCATGGACTGGAAAACTGATCTAAATATTCAGTGAAGCCAGGCGTGGTGGCGCACCCTTGGAATCCCAGTACTTGGGAGGCTGAGACCAGAGGATCCAGGTTCATGGTCAGCCTCAGCTACTTAGTGAGGCCTTCCGCAACTTAGTGAGACCCTGTTTCAAAATAACGAATAAAAAAAAATAGGGCTGGGGGTGTAGCCTGGAAGTAGAATGCCCCTGGGTTCAATCCCCAGTACTGCAAAAAAAAATTTTTTTTTCAGTAAAATCTCTAAAAACTCCAGCTGTTTTTTGTAGAAATGAACAAGCTGAACTAAAAATTCATATGGAAGGCAAGAAACCTAGAATAGTCCAAACAATCTTGAAAAAGAAAGTCAGAATATGCACAATCCCTAATTTCAAAACTTACTATAAAGCAAAAGTAACCAAGACTATGTGGGAGTGGCATAAGGACAGACATAGATCAATGGGATAGAACTGAGTCTAGAAATATCCATACATTTATGGTCCCTTAGTTTTCGATAGGCTCCCAGACAGTTCAATTTGAAAAGACTAGGCTTTTCAATAAATGATGACAGGGCAACTAGATATCCACATGCAAAAGAATGGAGTTGGACCTCCATCTCAAACCACATATAGAAGTTAGCTCAAAACAGATCCAAGGCCTAAATATAAGAGCAAAAATCATAAAACTCTTAGGAGAAAAAACATACATGTAAATATTTATGACCTTGGATTAGGCAATAGTGTCTTAGATAAGACACCTAAAATACAAGCAACCCAAGAAATAAGAGAACTACTGAACTTCACCAAAAGCAAAAAGACAACCCACAAAATGGGAAAAAATTTGCAAATCATGTATCTGATAAAGGTCTAGTATCTAGAATATATTATGAAATCTCTGAATTCAAAAATAAAAAAAGACAACCAATTTAAAAATGGGTGAAGAATTGAATAAACATTGCTCCATAAAGGTAGACAAATGGCTCGAAAGCACAAGAAAAGATGCTCAATATCATTAGCCATCAGCAAAGTGCTAAAAACAAAACCACCATGTGCTGTATTTCCAAAAGGCAGGCAACAAGTGTTGGCAAGGATGTAGAGAAATTAGAACCTCACACATTCCTGGAGGGAAAGAAATGTGGTATGGCCACCTTGGAAAAGAGTCTGGCAGTTCCTCAAGAAGTGAAACATAGAGTTACCATAGGACCCAGTAATTTCACTTCTAGGTATACCATTTATGGGCATAATTGTGTCCCCTCAAATCCTTATGTTGAAGTCCTAATCACCAGTACTTCCAAATGTAACTATTTGGAAATAGGGCCTTCAGAGAGGTGATAAATGAGGCCTTTCAGGCGGGCCCTACTCCAATCTAACTGGTGTCTTTATAATAGGAAATTTGAACATACAAAGATACCACGGATGTGTGTGCACAAAGGCCCATGTGAGGAGACAGTGATAGGGCAAGCCAAGGCCAAACGTGCTGACACCTTCATCTTGGACTCTCAGCATCCAGACGGTGAGAGAACAAATGTCTTATTTACCTAGACTGTGGTATTTTGTTATGGCTGCCCTAGCTAACTGATACAATACCTAAGAGATCTAAAATCATACATCTATTTTACACAAATATTATAAAACTTATACACAAATGTTCATAGCAGCATCATTCCTAACAGCAAAAAAAAAAAAACAGAAGAAAGCCAAATGCCCATCAACTGATAAAATGGATGTTTTAGTCAGCTTCATGTTACTACAATGAAATACGTGAAGTAAGTGTATAGAGAAAAGGCTTATTTAGCTCATAGTTTTGGAGGCTGATGGTCCAAATGGCCGCCTCTTGGCTCCCTCATCTTCTGGCACCGATGGCAATGATGGCAATGGTGGCTATGTGTGCAGAGCAAGCAATTATATCTTGAACCAGAAGCTGAGAGGTGGAGGGTGGGCCAGGCTCAGGCTTTGATAACAATATTCCGTGAATTGCCAAGGAGTCCATGAGAACTGCCTTGCAAGGATATGCCCACGTTAAGCACTCCCACCAGGCCCCACCTCCCACAGGTTCCACGACTTCCCAGTGGCGCCACTCTGGGGACCAAGCCTTTAACGCATGGATCTTTGGGGACATCTAACATCCAAGCCACAGCAACAGATAAACAAAACTTTGTATATCCATTCAGTGGAATATTATTCACCCATAAAAATATAGTACAGATATATGCTACAACATGGATGAACCTTGAAAACATTATGCTATGTGAACAAAGCCAGACACCAAAGGCCGCCTATTTTATGAGTTCACTTGTGTGAAATATCCTGAATAGGCAAATCTATAAAGACAGAAAGTAGATGAGCAGTTGCCAAAAGCTAGGGATAGAGGAGAGGGGAAGAGACTGTTCACTGGGAGAGCATTCCCTCTGAAGGTGATAAAAATGTTCTAGAATTAGATGTTGATAATGGTTCCACAACCTTGTGACTATACTGAAAAATCACATTTGTATGTGTGAAATATATCTCAATATTAGAAAAAGAAATATACCTGAAATACAGCAAGTAGAAAAAAACTGTATTGTGAGTCTATTTTTAATGGCTATATGCATTAAAAGGCTTTATTTATTTACTTATTTTTAGCATGGAGATCAAACACAGGGACATTCTACCTCCAAGCTATACCCCCAGTCCTTTATTTATTTTTTATTTTGAAACAGGATCTCCTGCTAGGTTGCTGAAACTGGCCTCACCCCTGTGATCCTCCTGTCTCAGCCTCACAAGTACTAGAATAACAGGTGTGGAGCCACCGGCTGCATAAAAAGGTTTTAGAAACCAAATTCCAGAATATTTTGAATGGCAGAATTAAAGATCACTTTACTTAAAATAAATAAATAAACCAGGGATCATCACAAATGAAAAAATATAATTGAAATGAAAAAATATAATTTTTCTTTGTTTTGCGGTGTTGAGGATTGACATGCTAGTCATTTTCTCAGTTTCTTTCTGTATAAATCGTTCTACCACAACTATCTTGAAAAAAGCTTGCTTTTAATAAAGCCAGAATCATTATATGATTTTTAACATAAATTCAAAAAACTATACGTCATTGAAAAGACAATACTGTACTTTTCCAGTGAAGTACAGGTGTCAAGGGAAGGACACTGAGTGCTCTCGATGACTGCAGACATTGTCTCAAATGGTTACGTTATGGACACCTGGGTTTTTCTTATGTCTCCCATCCTTCAGTGCACGCCTCTTTCCTGTGGAGAACCTCCTCCATGGAGTTGGCAGGTGCTGGCTGAGGCACCACCTGTGGGGCCACAGTGATGGTTGTAGAATGGGCCTGTGACCCCAGCCAGCTAATCCAGACAATTCTGAGGTCTGCTGCTGCAGCTCTCAGGAATAACTGCCTCTCTCCACCGAGCAGCTAAGCCGAGAGCACACGAGCTGGACACTGCTACCACCAAAGTCTCGGCAGTATGAAGGAAGCTGTCCATCACACAAAACCAAGATACAGAGAAAGACAAAGCCATGACAACACTGTGTGTGGCCCAGGATCTCGACTGGACTAAAGCCTACTGTATCCTGGACTCCAGTAATGTGAACCCAATTCCAACCAGTGTGAGTGCCTTATTCTAAATATATAAATAACTGGAAACCAGTTATTGATTCATCTGAAAACCTTTATGGGCAAGGCAGGAGGACAGAGGGAAAAAAGAAGAGATAGAAGGATGACAAGAGAGAAATGGACTCTAGGACAAAGGCTTATTTATCTACAAGTTCAAAAGAAAAGTTATTTCTAAGCCAGGCATGGTGGCACATGCCTATCACCCCAGTACTTCGGAGGCTGAGATAGGAGGATCAGTTGTGAGGCCAGCCTTAGCAATTGAGCAAAACCCTGTTTCAAAATAAAAAAGGGCTGAGGATATACCTTGGAGGTAGACTACCCCTGGGTTCAATCCCCGGTATCAAAAAATGAAAATAAAAGGTTATTTCTAGAGGATAGCAAGTTTTGGAGTCAGACGGCCTGGTTTTGAATTCTGGATCGGCCACTTACAAACTATGAGTTTGGTTAGGTTTTTTCGCTTCTTTGTACCTCAGCATACTCATCTGGAAAGTGAGGATGTTAACAGCATCTACCTTACTGGGCTACTATGAAGAATGAGTTAGAATAGGGCCTGCCATGTGACAAGCATTCAAAAAATACTAGCTACTGTTAATATTGACAAAATAAGACACTAAGCCGGGTGTGGTGGCGCATGCCTGAATCCCAGTACTTGGGAGGCTGAGACAGGAGGATCCAGGTTCGCGGCCAGCCTCAGCTACTTAGTGAGGCCCTCCACAACTTAGTGAGACCCTGTTTCAAAATAAAGAACAAAAAATAGGGCTGGGGGTTTAGCTCAGAAGTAGAATGACCCTGGGTTCAATCCCCAGTGCTGCAAAAAAAAAAAAAAAAGAAACCAAAAGTTAAACTTTTACCTTTAAAACAATGCATTTATATTACTAATAATGCTTTAGGGAAAGAATACAGAATTTTAAAAAAGAAACTGATATACCTATCCACTGGAATATTATATAGCCATAAAAAGAATGAAGTATTGTTATACACTATGATGTGTATGAGCCTTGAAAACATTATGCTAACTGAAAGAAGACAGACACAAAAGTTACTATTGAGTGATTCCATTTTCATAAAATGTCTATAATAGGCAAATCCATGGAGACAAAAAGTAGTTGTCAAGGTAAGTGAACACAGAATTTATTTTTAGTGTGAGGGAAATGTTCTGGTCATCATCCCAGTGATGATGGCTGCACAACATAGTGAATATGCACCATAACCACTGAAATACATATTTCAAAATGAGGAATATGATGGGAATTATAATTCAATTAAAAAAGAACTTAAGTTCTCTTTAAGGAGAAATCAGTATTATCATTTTACCAAGGATCACTCATGTCAAGCAGATGTTGGTTAACTGTTCTAGTCCTATGAATAAGGAATGAGTAGTTAATAGGCTAGTCTCATTACTAAATACAACTGAGAATCAATAAATGGGAAGGCATCCCATTGAAAAGCTTCTGTACAACAAAGGAAACCATCAAGAGTCTGCAGAGAGCCTACAGAATGAGAGAAAGTTTTTGCCAGCTATTCCTCTGATAGAGGACTAATATCTAGAATACATGAAGGACTTTAAAAAACTTAACAATGAAAAAACAAAGAACCCAACCCACTTCTCAAAAGAAGAAATACAAATGGCCAAAAAATATACGAAAAAATGTTCAACATCATCTACAATCAAGGAAAAGCAAATCAAAACTACACTAAAGCCAGATGTGGTAGTGCATACCTATAATCCCAGTACTTGGGAGGCTAAGACAGGAGGATCATAGGTTCAAGGATAGCCTCAGTAATATAGTGAGATTTACAGAAACCTAGCAAGACCCTGTTTCAAAATAAAAAATAAAAAGGGCTAGGCAGTAGCTTGGAAGTAGAATGCCCCTGAGTTCAATCCCAAGTACTAGAAAAAAAAAAACTACACTGAGATTCCATCTAACTCCAGTTAGAATGGCAATCATCAAAAATACAAACAATAAAAAATGTGGGTGAGGATGTGGGGAAACAGGAACTCTTCTTATACACTGTTGGTGGGACTGCAAATTAGTACAACCATTATGGAGATCAGTACAGAGATTCCTCCATAGGTTATATGGGATGGAACCACCATATGACCTAGCTATACCACTCCTTGGTATCTTTCCATAAGAATTAAAGTGAAAATACTACAGTGATACACGCAAATTTATGTCTATAGCAGCACAATTCACAGCAGTCAAATACCAACCTAGGTATCCGTCGACAGATGAACGGATAACAAAAATGTCGTACATGTACACAGTGGAATTTTACTCAGCCATAAAGAATAACAACATCATGTCATTTGCAGGAAAATGGATGGAACAAGAGATATTATGCTCAGTGAGATCAGCCAGTCTCAAGTCAAGGGCCAGCCGGGCGTGGTGGCACATGCTTGTAATCCCAGTACTTTGGGAGGCGGAGACCGGAGGATCCGGGTTCGCGGCCAGCCTCAGCTCTCGCTCTCTCTCTCTCTCTCTCTCTCTCCCTGTCTCTCTCTCTACTTAGTGAGGCCCTCCACAACTTCGTGAGACCCTGTTTCAAAATAAAGTATAAAAAATAGGGCCGAGGGTGTAGCGCGGAGGTAGAACGTACCGCAAAAAAAAAAAAAAGAAAGTCAAGGGCCAAATGTTTTCTCTCATATGGAAGCTAGAGAAAATAGGAAACAAAAGGGACTTTAGATAATTGAGGAGAGAGACCAGGAGAAAAGTGGATAGGGAGAGAGGTGGGGAAAGGAAAAGGAAGAACTAATGAAAGAGTTCCAATTATGCTATGCCCATATATGAAGGTATCATTACCAATCTCACTATTACGTGTGGGGAGGAATAGGAGCAGGGTGGGACCTGAAGGGAAACACACCAAGACTTGTGTGCATGTTTGTATAACTTTGAACCTCACTATGATATATAATTATAAAGCACCAATAAAAGTATTTAAAAAAATAAGGAATGAGAAAATGTAGGTAGTTTCAGGGAAACATAGTTGCTTATAGTAGACAACATAAAGTTGACATAGGGACTGGGAAAGTAGCTCAGTGGCAGAGTGCTTGCATAGCATGTGGAAAGCCTTGGGTTCAATTCCCAGCACAGTTAAAGAAAAAGAAAAAAGAAGAAATGAAATGGAAGTTGACTTGAAAAATCTAAAGAAAATTAAATTATAAAAATTATACTTAAGTTTAATGTGACATTTTATACTTTAAAATGTATCTGCTTTATTTTTAGGAAGAGAAGGCATATTTGGTTTTATTGATTCTCTCCAACAAATATTGGAATATTGGCCAAATAGGCTCTACAAGATTTAAATAAAAGAACATGTTCTTATTCTTGAGTGTGAAAGATACTAAGAACACAGTGTCTTAGAAAGTCACCATGAACTCCTGGAATTCAATTATAGACACTAGGAAGCTTATGTCAATTCTACAGAACTATACAGAGAGTAGATGGACATACATGCCATCTGTGTTATAAATCAAAGGTCTGTATCTTTGAAATTAACACCAGAGGGGAGACTCAAGGCGACAGTGTTCCTCACTCTCTCACCTCAGAATGTCCCAACACATCAGATGCCTCTTAATTCTTACGTTATCCCACAAAGCTCATCTGTTTGTTAATCCTCTACCTTGGAACGTGTCCAATCCCTTCACTTCAAGTTATATCCAGTAAGACAGTATGACCATCATCTGGTAAAACATATTTTTAATATGTCTAATCATACATACAAGATTTGATGATGAAACAAATCCTAGAAATCTAATTATACATGAGACAGTTCTTTGAACATAAGCACATGAGAAAAAACTTAATTCAACAGGAATTCATCTCTAGGTCCCAAGCACCTAGAAACATTCACAGAGAAATATCCAGGAAGCATGCCAGCAATAAGAGAAATCGACTCCCTCCCTATTGCAATACGGAAGATCATGTGTTCAGTTTACATGACTAAAAAGGTCATGTAACAATTACTACTTCTAATTGCTAAAGCGTTGTGACTGGTTATAAACAATTAAGAGAAAAATATAAAAAGAAACAGGAGACAATGAAGGAGAATAAATATTATATTTTGTAAACTCACCGAAAATCAATATCTAGTAAAAGGCTTTTCATATTAGACTTCTTGTCACCCGATGCTGTCAATCTGATCAGCTCATGCAACCTAAAGCAATTAGTGAAAGCAAACTCAATAATTACAAATGTCATAGACAATAAGTAAATAAACAACAAAATCCATCAACATTCTTCTGATATCTCTGATACGTCGATGAAAAACTGAGGAGAATTTGGCAGGTATAACCAAGGTTTCAGTTTTGCAAATATTTTTAAAAGGGCAGCGCTTATCTGAAGCAGATAAGTCTATTATAAACAATTTAAGTCTCAAGTCAGAAAGCACCTCCTGTTATATATCAGAAAAAAAAACTACAAAGATTTCTCTCAAATGGAATACAGGTTACGAATTCCTTAACAGAGGAATTGATAAAACTTGATAAAACTTTCCTATAGTTTTAATAGTGGTGATAGTAGAACTAAAAAAAAAAAAATCACAGAACATACCTTGGTGTTCCTACACATAGTACTCTTCTGAATCCCAGGGTAGAAAGGAGGTCTACCAGGAACTGGCAGCTCCGGTCAGCAAACAGATACTGGGCATTCGTCTTCTTGTTTTCCAATGGATAAAGGAGTTGACTGGGCCTTCTTAACTGGGAAACAGAAATGTCACCCACCACCTGATGCTCATGATGCTCCCCCCAGTCATCTGGTAAGAGCAACTGCTGACATCTTTGACAGAATTTTCTCTGAGTGAAGGGCAACTCAATAAACTTCAAGTACCTTCAAGAAACAATAAAACACAGAGTAGTATGTTTTAAGTTTGTTGTTGTAAAGACAATGTATTTTTGCTATTTTTAGTATCCAAAACATATTCTTACTTTCTAAAGAGTATTATATAAAGAAGCAAAAGAAAAATCTGTGGAATGTTGGCTAGAATTTATGACTAGCTGCATACCTACAAAGTGGAAAAGAATCAGCAATTTCTTAAGAATTGAGATGCTCCAATTTAGCCACTGAATGAAGATCAATATCCATTTAAAATGTGAATATAATATATTACTCAAACAACTTAGTAGTAATGGCAACTACTATCATGTTTAAATTTATTGACAAATCCATGCGTTCTAACTTTGAAGTGTTAAACAGTCTGGCTCAGTTGACAGTCATTTTAAAATGAGAAATTAAGATCGTTCTTCAAGTTCTTATGGCATACTTAGCAAGAAAAATTACCTCTTAAAAGAAAAGATGCTCCTACAGAGCTCCTCTGCTCTTAGCAGCACTGACGGAGGCTGAAATAAGCTCACCCAAAAAAGAGCAAGACGGTATTCAGAGCCTTAAAAAAGATTTCATTGGCTATCACATTAGTTTTCTTTCAAGTCACCCTGATATCTGATTTAAAAGTCACCATTTCATTTTATTAGAGATTACTGAAGAGAGAAAATAATCATGATTGGTTGGTCTTAAAAACTGCTGATTTTGTATATGTGATACCAGCTATGAAATCAGAGTAACAACACGAAGGAAAAACAATATTGAAGACTATGGAGGATCAGAAATGTCTAAATCCAGGTATATTAAATAGTGCTCTAAAGGATTCTTTCAGTTTGACAAGAATCCAACGGTCTTAATAGAACTAAATTTGGAAAGTGCATTTACAAACTGTAAACTTAACAAGGAATTGAGTGAGTATTAAACTTTTTCTATCCAAGCACAGTTTCAGTTGGAAGCACCCACGGCAGTGACAGATCTTCTGAACGGCTGCAGCTAGCAGCCAGCCAGGGTGCCAGTAACTCAAGTGTCTCTATTTCTATGATAACTGTTCTTCTGACAGCTTTATCTATGACTAGAAAGAAAAAAGAAGAGAGACAGAGGGGTATTATAAGAAACTTCTTGGTAATTCAAAGTAAGAATGTCAGTAGAGGAAAAGGCCCCTAAGACATGAGAATCCAAGAATCAACATACCCTCTTCAACACAGAAACACTGAATTTACTATAATTACCCTCCATCACTAAATGAAGTACTGAAGATTTCCACATATTTATCATACTGGTCCTCAAAAAATTTTGAAACAAACAAAATATATAAAACAATGCTTTTAAGATCTTGGACAACTGGTCGCCCAAAATGGTGATCCCCGAGGGAAGGGAAGGACAAAGCGAGTGGACACTGCCCCGCTCACTGTCTGTGGAGAGGCAGCGCAGAGGGATGGGAGTCCCAACGGGGCTCGATGAACTGAGAAGGCACAGTGGAGAATGTGGGGAGACTGAGGCAGCTAGAACTCACAGGCAGGGTACTGGAGTATATCCACAGAGTACACAGCAGAAACCTGGACACGTTCATGAAAGAGGAGTGGGGGAGAGAGAGCACACGCCAAGATTTGTTGATGATTCCCTCAAGTGTTTAACTGAGTATGGATCAGCATATGCATGTGAGGAGACTACCCCAGGAAAGAACCACTGGAAAGAAGCAGGTGGAAAAGTCACCAGAATATACATGTGGGGCCCAGAAGAGTTTGTCTACCAAAAACCCACAGTGGAAAACTGCAGAGGACACAAGCATTGGGCAAAATTCTCAGGAGGGTCCTCCTCCTGCCTCCGTGGTATGGGAAACAGCCCTGTAACAAGGGCTGCTCTGTCCTGCCTGAAAAGCTCAAAGACAAACCTACGGAAGCAGAGCCAGCGCGCATTCTCTGTAAAGGGTCAGTCAATAGTTTGAGCTTGGCACGCCATACAGTCTCTCTGTCACAACCGTTCCGTTTTTACAGCACAAAAGCGACCACAAACCAAACACAAATGAGCAGGCCTGGCCAGAGTCGGCCCACAGACTAAAGTCTGCCAGATCCTGCTCAAGTATATCAAACTACTACTGCAAAGTATCTTGACAGTATCCCAGAACAACGCTCAAAAATACATAAAGAAATTTTATAAATTCAGTATGCAACAAGGTAAAATTCACATTGTCAGCATCCAATCAAATATTACCAGGTAGGCAAGGAAACAGGAAGATATGACCACAATTATGAAAAAAATCCAAACCAACCTAGAAATGACAGATGATATAATTAGTAAAGAGATATGAAGGCCACTTATTATAGGTATATTGCATGTGTTCAAGAAGGTAGAGGAAAGCAAGATACCTGTTGAAGTAAAAATATGGAAGGCAGGGGCTATGCATCAGTGGCAGAACGTGCTTAGCATGCATGAGGTCCTGAGTTCACTCCGCAGCACCATAAATAAACAAATAAATGTCATGGAAAAGATAAAAGGCCCATATCAAACCTACAAAGATTTTAAAAAAATCATTTGAGGTTAAAAAAAACCTAACTCGAATAAACAGCAGTTTAGGAGCTACAGAAAAAAAGATTTGTGAACCTGAGGACAGTGTCAGAAATTACCCACAATGTATCCTCAAGAGGCCTCAATATGTGTAAATGTAATCTCCCAAGTAGAGGAGAGGAATGGAAATTTTTTTGAAAATATTATGGATGAAATTTTTCAAAATTATATTAAAAGATCCAAGTTCAGAGAACCACAAATGCAAGAAACATGAAGGAAAACTATAAAATATAAAATAAAATTATTCAAAATCAATGATAGAAAATTTTAAAGAAACTAGAGGAAAAAAAGACAACTTATGAGCAGAGGAACAAAGCTAAGAATGACATCAAGTTTCTCACGGAAAACACTGCAAGCAAGAAGACAGCGGAGCAACACAAGTCCACACAAATGCTTCTGGAAACCCCAAGAGGAGGGGACACTTCCCTGCATTTCATGAGGCCAGCATTACCCCAGTGCCAGAAAATAGGAGGGAGGGAGTAAGGGAGGGAGGGATTCTAACTACAGACCAACATACCTCATGAAAACAAACACAAAACATATTAACAAAATTTTGCAACTCAAGATCAGCAATATAAACTGGGCGTGGTGGCACACGCTTGTAATCCCAGTACATGGGAGGCTGAGACAGGAGGATCGTAGGTTCGAGGACAACCTCAGCAAGTAGTGAGACTCTCATCAACCTAGGGAGACCCTGTTTCAAAATTAAAATTAAAATAGAGCTGGGGGTATAGCTCGGAGGTAGAATGCTCCTGAGTTCAATCCCCCGTACAAACAAAAAAACCTCAGCAATATATAAAAAACTAATATATCATGACCAAGTATAGTTTATCCTAGAAATGTAAGACTGCTTTAATGAATGAATTCAATCGATGGAGTCACCATATTAATAGTCTAAAAAAATCATTGTGCCGGGAGTGGTGGTACACACTGTAATCCCAGTACATGGGAGACAGAGAAAGGAGGATTACAGGTTTGAGGACAGTCTCAGCAACTTGGCGAGGCCCTCTGCAAGTTAGTGAGACCCTCAGTAACTTAGCAAGACCCTGTTTCAAAATAAAAAAAATAAAATAGGGCTCATGTCCCTGGGTTCTATCCCCAGTGCCACACACACCAAAAAAAGAAACAAATTGAAAAGAATACTATCTGAAAGAGCATTAAAATATATACATCTATACAATGGAATCTTATTGGTGAATATTTAAAAGGAAAGGACCATTGACAAATACATCAACATGAATAAATTAGAAAATACAAAACAAAAAATGACGCTAAGTAAATGAATACTCCCCTCAAAAATAGTACATATTGTATGATTTCAAAACTTCTAGAAAATACAAGCTAATCTATCATGATAAAAAGCCAAGTGTTATTGACAGGGACCCTGAGAGTAAAGGGATATAGGAGAATGGGATAGAAAGAAACTTTGGAGCTTAATGGCTATGTTCATTACCTTGACCGTGGTAATAGCTTCACACGCAAATGCCTATGTCAAAATTCATCAAATTGTACTTTTTTTTTTGGTACTGGGGATTGAACCCAGGGGCATTCTACCTCCAAGCCATACCTCCAACCATACTTTTTAAAAAATATATTTACTTTTAAATAGGGTTTTGCTAAGTTCCTGAGACTGGTCTCAAACCTGAGATCCTCCTATATCAGCCCCTTAAGTACTGGGATTATAGGCATGCACCACCACGCCCAGCATGATCAATCTTAGTATCACAAAAAGAGAACAACTAGACATTAACTGCCTTTTGACGTTATATAAAAAGAAATAAAGATAGAAAGGCGAATTCTCAAAGATTAGCCAAAAGAGCTGACTGTAGTTGCTTCCAGGGAAGGGAAGAGACAGGTAGAGAAGGGGTTTTGCTTGTTCTTTGTAAAACCCCATAGAATTATTTGCTTCTACTGCCACACAGACTCTTTATATTGAGATATAATTCATATGCCATATGATTCACCTTTGTAAAGTGTACAATTCAGTGGTTTCTAGTACATTCACAAAGTTGTTGCACATTTCCACAATCTAATTCCAGAATATTTTCATCACCTCAAAAAGAAGCCTCCCCTGTCAGCAGCTGCTGCCCATGACGCTGCCCAGCCTCTGGCCACCACGGTCCACCTGCTGCCTCTATGCATTTGTCTAGTCTGGATATTTCACATAAATGGAATCAGACAGTAGCCACATATAGATTTCTATTTAAAACTTTCTGACTAATAAAAGACATTTGTTAAAAAAATAAAAACTGCTCTGAATTTTAGCCAAACAAAAGATAATGAAGAAATTATACAGTAAAGGGACTATCAGTGAGCACTGAATCCATTTAGCCACAAAATCAAAAAAGAGACAAATGTGGGGATTACAGTTACAGTACAAAAATGTAAATAAGATACACAGGGTCTGGTGGTGTACACCTGTTGATCCCAATGTTTGGGAGTCTGAGACAGGAGATGGCAGGTTGGAGAACAGCCTCAGCAATTTAGCAAGGCTTTCAGCAACCTAGCAAAAAACAAAATATAGCCGGGTGTGGTGGCGCACGCTTGTAATCCCAGTACTTTGGGAGGCGGAGACCGGAGGATCCGGGTTCGCGGCCAGCCTCAGCTCTCTCTCTCTCTCT
>PVJS01036239.1:0-20556 GCA_004027185.1 Glis glis
GCCAGGCGTGGTGGTGCACACTTGTAATCCCAGTACTTGGGAGGCTAAGACAGGAAGATTGGAGGTTCGTGGCCAGCCTCAGCTACTTAGTGAAGCCCTCTGCAACTTAGTAAAACCCTGTTTCAAAATAAAGAATAGAAAATAGGGCTGGGGGTGTAGCCCGGAGGTAGAATGCTCCTGGGTTCAATCCCCGGTACTGCCAAAAAAAAAAAAACCCTTCTCTTCCCTTGGTTCCCACTTTTGCAGGACTCTCCTACCTCTAAATACCCATCTTCCTCTTGCACTCATCCTCTATCCACCCCCCAGAGGTCTGATGGGGCCTCTGTGCTCTGCCCACAGTGCCCACAGCTTCAATGGCCATCTATATGTTGACCTATAAACCCATTATCTGGCCCAGAACCCTCTCCTGCACTCCAGACTCATTCCCAATACCTCCACCTGAAGATCTTGTGAACCTGAATTTGAGATTTAGGCAGAAGAGAACTTGCCCAGACCTACGTGTTGAGGTTCCTATCATCACTGGCTGACCTCTCATCAGAAGACTAGTAGAACTTGCTCTCTTTCTGTTGTACTGCCAGAGAGACATTTGGCATAGTTCATACTTAGATCCCCAATCATACTTACTGGTTTATGTACCTGCTTCCCACCTAGAACATGAACTTCATGAGAGGAAAACTTTTTTTGTGTGTGGTACTAGGGATTGAACCCAGGGGCCTTCTACCTCTGAGCTACACCCCCAGCCCTATTTTTTATTCTTTCTTTTTTTTTTTTTTTGCAGTACCGAGGATTGAACCCAGGGGCGTTCTACCTCCGCGCTATACCCCCGGCCCTATTTTTTACACTTTATTTTGAAACCGGGTCTCACGAAGTTACGGAGGGCCTCACTAAGTAGAGAGAGATAGAGATAGAGAGATAGAGAGAGAGAGAGAGAGAGAGAGCGAGCTGAGGCTGGCTGCGAACCTGGATCCTCCGGTCTCCGCCTCCCAAAGTACTGGGATTACAAGCGTGCGCCACCACGCCCGGCTTTTATTCTTTATTTTGAAACAGGGTCTCACTAAGTTGCAGAGGGCCCCACTAAGTAGCTGAGGCTGGCCGCAAACCTGAGATCCTCCTTTTTCAGCCTCCCAAGTACTGGGATTACAAGTATGTGCCACCATGCCTGGCTGAACCCAGAGGCATTCTACCACCGAGCTATACCCTTACCTCTTTTTATAACTGTTTGTTTTGGAACAGGGTCTGGCTAGGTTGCTGAGAGTCTCACCAAGTTGCTGAGGCTGGTCTCAAACCTGCAATCTTGTCTCAGCCTCCCAAGTACTAGGATTACAAGTCTGCGCTACCACACCCAGCTTGAGGAAAACCTTTTAAAAAATAAAACATAAAAGAGAAGGCTGCCATGGTAGCATGTGTCTGTAATCCCAGCTATTCAGGAGGCTGAAGCAGGAGGATCACAAGTTCAAGGCCAGCCTGGACAACTTAGTAAGACTCTGTCTCAAAAAAACAAAACAAAACAAACAAAAGTGTGTATAGGGGGTGAGATCACTCTAGTGGCAGATGTGATCACTTCTGCTGTTAGGGTGACCTCACCCCCCACACTGCCAGGCAGCAGGGGGAGCTCCGTAGGAACTGAGATGGCAACATGGCCCAGGAATCACCCACTCCATTAAACACACCCTTCCTGAGCACCAACTCTACGCCTTGTGTCAGGGACAGAAACAAATTCCTCTAAGTTCTCCACAACCAGGATCCAGTAGCCCCCTGCTTAGATATGAGGGGAGCACAGGAGTGCCCCTACTCACCTTTCTCTAAGAAATTCTCTAGGTCCTCAGTAAGGTTTAGCCCATCCTCATGGTCCAGCATAAACTTAAGGATGACAGCTAACTCAGCCTGTACCAGAGAGAGGACAGGAGCATCACTGAGGTGTCAGAGAAGCCTCTGGAGGGGGGCTCAGGATTCCATCCCAGCAGTGCCAGCCCCGGGTTCTCCAGAGCCCAGGAGCTTGCTGGGTCCCATTCTTCCTCTCAGAACCAAAGCCCCACGGCCCAGCCCACATCGCTTCAACTAGAAATGTGTTCACCCCACTTGCTCCTTCCCTTTCTGCCTCCCTAAAGATGCATCCAGAGTCAGACAGTTCCTAATGGACTTCACTTCCTAACTGACTTCAGGGAAGGCGACACAGCCAGAAAGCTTTTACACCTGTGTTGGCCTCTTCCAGATGATCCTACTGGAGGAAAGGATGAGATAAGTGGAGTGACAGTTACAAATACAAGGATACATGTAAGAAGAGAGAATAATTTCTATGTATTATCCAAGCACAAACTATAGTTAAATATATGCACATAAAAAAGTACCTGGAAGTCTATCCTTTAAAAAGTTAGCAGTTATCTCTGGGAATGAGATTATTAGCAAGTGTTATTTCCTTCTTTATGCTTTTTGATATTTTCTACATAATGAATGGTTGTCATTATTGCAACCATTTTCAGAAACTAATGGGCACTATTTAAAGATAAATGAACGGGGTGAGGGAAGCCAGGCTGGGCCTATGAGCAGAGTGAACGTGCAAATGCTTACCTGTATCCTATATTCAAACTGTTCCCAGTCACGAGGGTTTTTGGAGCTCATGGTAGAGTGGTATAACAGCAGCATGGCCATCTAGAAGCCAAACAGGAGGTGGTCACTGAGAGGAACTACCTCCCTTCCCAGTGGTCTCACTCAGGGCTATTCTGGGAACTCTGAGCTCTTCCTGAGACTCTTCCAAAACTCCTAGAATTAGTGGTTACAAGCCACCATCCTTAACAACCCCAGGAGACACTTTGTTGTCTTTTTTGACCAAGGACTCAATGCACAATGCAAAAAGCAAGGTGCCAGGATTCCTGCATGGCTAAATTACTGGGCTCACAGAAGTGTGGGAATAAAGCTTAAGGCATTCTCTATAGGCTAGGACCCAGAAACAGCAGAGGGAATGAAGAAGACTGAGCTAAAAAGAAAAATATGATGATTTCTGGGTGAGACCTGATTCCTGCCACTCCACTGAGGCCTCGGTGTTGGTCTAGTAAACCTTTGTCAGAAGATCACAGGCTCCTGGAATCCTTGAGTGGAACTGGCATCTGACTCAGACAGGTGACTGTCTGATCCTACTTCCGAATTCCAAGAATCCCAGAAATAACACCCCTTTATTCCCATCTCCCCTTGGGTTAAGAGAAGGCCCTGTAGGCTGCTCGGTACCGCATCTACCCCACCCAAATCTGGTATTCCACAGGTACCTTGGCCAGTTCCAGCTCCGACCCCTCCATCACCTTCTGCACAGACACCAGGCATTCTGGAGAAGAGGGATGTTTTCGATTTTCTGCAGTGACAACAATGTAGAAAACAGTGAACTTCTTGAGAACACCTAAGTCTGAGACGCAGAACTGCAGTCTCCAAATGAAATTCGAGATGTAAGGCTCCTTATTCCTGTGTCTCCTCTCCCCTGCCTTCACTCCCATCTGAAGTCAGTGCTGCTCTGGGTCAGTCCAAGACTTCAGGGACAGTGCAAGAAGAAAGCAGGCTGGGGATTCACAGCAACTCTGGGCCAGGACATTGCCCTCGTCCACCCAGTACCAACTCCCACTCAGTACCACCAGAGCCCAGAGATCCCATGTCACTCTAGAATCCTGTGCCCAATGAAGGTCACTGAGGAAGCCTGCAGCTGAGTCAAAGTAAAGCAACCGGAGACACCTGACTCCTGCACTGCCACCAGAGGGTCTAGGCTCAATTATTAATACCCTGCTTTGTATCTACGCAGTCACACCTCCCTATAATTCTCTTGAGGTGGATGGCAGACAACTCTCCACGTCAAAGGTGATGACTCTCTGGTCCGAGGCTGGACCAGAGGAGGGGAGCTGACAAACACTCTGCTAGGAGCCTCACGTGTGTTACTTAATCTTCCCAACAAGCTGAAGAGCAATTATCCGTATCTCCATACTAGACAGGGAATCTTTTGTCCAGACAAGGTAGTGACCAGGATCAGCCTAAATCAGCCTCTGCACCTACACCTGTAACCTAAGCAATTATCAGGAAAACTGATTTTCTTCTAAGGGAGAGGGTAACATGGATCCTTCCCTCTCCTCTGTCTCCTTGAAATGGGGGATATGGACACCCAAGGTGACGAGTACCAAAAAGCAACCCTCTGCTGTACCTGGATCTGAGGTGGGCTCTGGGACTAAAGGCACATGCTTCTCACACTGACTGGTGGAGGCAGCATGAGACCCACGGGAGCTGACCCAGCTGCGTTTATCTCTGTGTTACAATAGGGAGCCCTGAACCTTTTCCTCTCCAGAGAAACATGACTTGTTCCTCTGGACTCCCATGGCCCAAGATTGGAAGTGTCCAGCTAGTAAGAAAGATGCTTACTCTGCAGAAAACTGCACACAAAGTCCAGTCTCTCAGGCACTGGCTGCTGCAGGATTTGCTGCCCCTCTTCCGTGCTGTGGCTAGAAAAAGAGCAAGTATTAAAACCAAAGTACTCAGCAATCTTTGCCTCCTCACTTACGTACTACTGCCCCTCTCTTCACAGCTTGGATTACACTGGATCTGGGAGAGAACAAGACTAAATCCTGGAGCAGGTGGGAAGATGCCAGAACACCACTTATTCAGATGGAACTGTGTGGTGAGTGAGAAGTGGGGACTTGAGGCCTAAGGTGCTTCTAGAAAAGATGGCACCCTGCATTCCAATTTGCAAATGTAAAAAAGCTCTGTGGGAAGGGGGCTGAGAGGAGACAGTGGAGGCACCAATGAGTGGGAAGCTACGTTAAATAATCTGCGCGTGGCTCAACTCTAAAATGTTGGGAAGCCTGGAAAACATGGTGAAGGTAGAGTGAGAGAGGCTCGTAGGAAGGGAAAACAGGAACAAGACCTGAAAAAATGGGAAGGAACGAGGTTCCAAAATGACAGAAAAAAGTTCCTCACGAGGCTAAAGACTAAGATGGCTAAAGATTCACACAGAGCCAGGTGTGGTGGCGCACACTTGTAATCCCAGTACTTGGGAGGCTGAGACAGGAGGATCGCAGGTTCACAGCCAGCCTCAGCTACTTAGTGAGGCCCTCCACAACTTAGCAAGACCCTGTTTCAAAATAAAGAATAAAAATAGGACTGGAGTTAGCTCAGAGGTAGAATGCCCGTGGGTTCCATCCCCAGTACCACAAAAAAAAAAAAAAAAGATTCACACAGGCAGGGCAGAGGGGCAAGCTTGCTTGCTTGATTTGTTTGTACTAAGGATTGAACCCAGAGATATTCTATCCCAGAGCTACAACCCCAGCCCTTTTTAATTCTTTTTTTTTTTTATTTTGGAAACAAGGTCTCACTAAGTTGCTGGGGCTGTCCTCAAAGCTGCACTCCTCCTGCCTTAGCCTCCCAAATTCTGGGATTACAGGTGTGCACCACCAAGACGGGCACAAGCTTGACAAGCATTCCTTGCTTAACTGGAAAGACAAGGTGCAGAGAGGTGAGGGAGGCAGCAGGGGGCACACTTGCACAGCCAGGGCCCCGCCCCTGGGTGCTCACTCTAATTGCAGGGTCATTTTCAGAGGTGGCTATCACTGTACCTCTGAAATTACACTTCAAGTTAGAAAGCTGACTTCTCTATCTAGGCTGCAGCTGGAGATGCTGATTAAAGGGACCCCAGCTCTCAGAACCTGAACCCTCAAGTTTCAACCAACTTTCTGGAGGGCAGAGCATGCCTAGAACCTTCCACTGCCAGAGGTATCCTGTAAAGCACAAAGAAGCACCCAAGCCAAGACTCTGAGTTACCTCATGGCATCACCCATGTGATTACCAAGGCTTCTTCCAAGTGAAGCCTTTGCAAGAGGCATTCTGGGTTCTGTACATGTACAAATACATAACAATGAAGCCCACTATTATAATTATAATGCACCAACAAAAATAAATAAAAAATGTATAAACTTAAAAAAAAAAGGCATTCTAAGCCGGGCGGGTGCACACTTGAAATCCCAGTACTTGGGAGGCTGAGACCAGAGGACCCGGGTTCGCAGCCAGCCTCAGTTACTTAGTGAGGCCTCCATAACTTAGTGAGACCCTGTTTCAAAATAAAGAATAAAAAAATAGGGCTGGGGGTGTAGCTTAGAGGTAGAATGCCCCTGGGTTCAATCCCCAATACCAAAAAAAAAAAGGCATTCTTTTTATTTTTTGGTACTGGGGATTGAACCCAGAGGTGTTCTACCTCCAAGCTACACCCCTAGCCCAATTTTATCATTATTATTATTTGGAAACAGGGTCTCACTAGGTTGCTGAGAGCCTCGCTAAGTTGATGATGTTGGCTTTGAACCTGTGATCCTCCTGTCTCAGCCTCTCAAGTACTGGGATTACAAGCGTGTGCCACCATGCCCAGCTCAAAAAAAAAAAAAAAAAAAAAAGGCATTCTGAGTAGCTGGTCTGACTAGGGGACTCTTACAAAGTCTTGAGGATTCCTAACTGAGTCATCTTCCCTATGTGTGGAACCCTTGCTCCAGAGTAGCGTAGTATTTACCTAAGTATATTACATTAAATATAATAAAAAGAGGGTTCTCTGGTTGAATGTTTGAAAAAAGGCTGAGTTAAACCAAATTTGAACATTTTCTAAAGAAGAGGCTATGACATACTTTTTTTCCTAAACCTGTATGACCACAAACCTTTTTCCCCACTGAGCCCCTTGTATAAGTAAGGATACACGGAACGTGCTTTGGAAAATACTAGTCCTAGAACAATCCAGCCCATCCTTTAAGACTGAGTTCAAGTAAGATCTCTGTCAGGAAGCTATCCAGAACCACAGCTGGTCACACCTCCATCGCACTTCTAAGGTAGTCCCACATGCTCAGGTTACAAGCTCACAACTTAAAACTGCCCACTCTCTACGTGTACCAGCTGCAAGTTAGGAGTCTAGGGGTGTTCAGTGCCCATGGCTAACTGACAGCCCAGGGATGTTTTTACTGGGGAAAAGTAGAAGTCAACATCAGTAGGACAAACGTTAGGGCATTAGATTTTCTGGCTAAATGCCTCCAGTCAGCTTTGCTATTCAAGCCTCACAGCTATCCAAGAACCGGGACACCTATTTACGTTAGGCTGTCCACATGCAGAAGAAGAAGGAAAATTGCCAGAGGAATTGATGCCAATGTGTTTTCTCATAGAGAAGGCCAGGTGGCCAAGGGACCCAGCCCTGTTCAATTCCCACAGCTTCTATCTGCCTACCAACCCTGCCATCCTTCACAGCTCTCCCGAGAACGAGACTTCTGATTCAGGCCAGCACCAGTAGCAGTATCGGAAATGCAATAACCACAACAGTCATCCAAAGTGTCTGCTTTCTCCAAGGCAGTTGGGGTCTGCAGTGTCTTGAATCTGAGGTGGAGGTTAGGGCTACCCTGGGATTTCACTAGCCCCTACCTCTATCTGTCTCTCTCTTTTCCACCCCTCTATAGTCTAAGGTTTAGGCAGGACCCTAGAAGATAATTTGGAAAACAGGCATATTGGATTTCCCTATGAAATTTTTCTCCAGGTTATAAATCTCCAGTGGCTAAACCAAGAGCAAATACACATCCTTACTCCTGGACACATCTACTGTTCTTGTAATCAGGCCAAGGAAATTTATCTTTTTTTTTTTTTTTTTTTGCAGTAGTGGGGATTGAACTCAGGGGCATTCTACTTCCGAGCTACACCCTCAGTCCTATTTTTTATTCTTTATTTTTGAAACAGGGTCTCACTGAGTTGCAGGGGGGCCTCACTAAATAGCTGAGGCTAGCCACGAACCTCCGATCCTCCCGTCTCAGCCTTCCAAGTACTGGGATTACAAGCGTGTGCCACCACGCCTGGCTGAAATTTATCTTTTCAAAAGCAAAAGCTCCTTGATCTACTCTGAAGTCAAAAAAGTACGCTGCCCTCTATTGTACATCACAACACGAGGCATATTACAGCTGGTTGCTGCCCTTCTAGTAATGTTAAAACAGTGTATGCTAGCCTAGTGGGTTTACCAGCCATTGTTGACACATACTTGGATTTACCAATTTGTTAGTGTTTGCAAAATAATGTTTGTTAGGAGTTGCAAACTGCTGATTTATAGATAGTATACAACTCCATCTATGAAGCATCCTTACAAAAACAAAACTGAAAAAACTTAAGCTAATCAAACTTAAATCTAATTATCAGCTTATAAACAAGGAGAACAGAGCAACAAGTTAAAGCAGCACCATGATGATACAATAAATAAAATCCAGGATTTAGGAATTTCCACAGGATCCAAAGAATGGAAAGGGGCAGGGAAAGAAAAACATTTGGAAACAAGACTGGTGAGGAAATGAGCCCCTGATGAAAGTTTCTTTTTTTTTTAAGGTGTTTTGAAGCTAAACATGGTGGTGCACACCTGTAATCCTAGTACTTGGGAGACAAAAACAGAAGGATCCCAGGCTCAAGGCCAGACTCAGCAATTTAGCAAGATCCTCAGCAACTTAGTAAGAACTTGTTTCAAAATAAAAAATAAAAAGGGCTGTGAATGTGGCTTGGAGGTAGAAAGCTCTTGGGTTTAATACCTAGTACCAAAACAACAAACCAAAAAAACCCACTCCTATAAGACACCCCACTGCCAACATACATTTCAAAAGACACCATAAAACCCACTCCAGTGGACTCATCTGTCCTGGGCTACTCAGTTCCACTAGACTTTGCTGATGGAGAATGCCAACTCCACCCTCATTCACTCATCTACTCACTCACACACGGACTGAGACCTAATCAACGTAGTGTCCTAAGTGAAGTGGGGAGATGGATGAGACACAGTCTCTGCCTTGCCTGAGCCCAGCTCCACCATCTTTCCCAGTTGTCAAGCCGCTCCCTGTGAATAGGCGGCCAAGTGCTTCACTGAGAAGTGAATGCCTGACACCAGTTCCTAACTACCATACAGGGCACACGATCACCCACAGCTCCTCAGTCTACCCTTGGCCTGGGGCTCACTGTCTACTGAGCTTTCCTTTAAAAAGAGGGATAGGGAGTGCTCTTCATCACTATCTCCCCAATTCCTTATTTCAAGATTGGCCTCTAATTTTGCCTATGGAGCCGGGCGTGGTGGCGCACACTTGTAATCCCAGTACTTGGGAGGCTGAGACCGGAGGATCCGGGTTCACTGCCAGCCTCAGCTACTTAGTGAGGCCCTCCGCAACTTTGTGAGACCCGGTTTCAAAATAAAGTATAAAAAATAGGGCTAGGGGTGTAGCTCGGAGGTAGAACGCCCGTGGGTTCAATCCCTGGTACCACAAAAAAAAAAAAAACATAATTTTGCCTATGAGACAAAGAAGTGAGGGAAAGCCAGCTTTGCCCTGTGTAATTCCTGAGTTGATGATGAACTATATAGAGAAGCTTAATAAAATTATTTGCAGTTTGACTTATTTTTGCTTGGTCCAAGACAGGTATGACGTGAGAAGGAGGCCCCATGTCCTTAATTTCCACAGATATAAAGAGGATGAACTAGAATCCTGGCTACATAGCAATAAGCTTATCTAATGCTAATCAACCTCATAAAACAAGTTAATGGGGCAGATAAAATCCCCAGAAATGTTATAAGGGCTTAGGAAGGAGCATATGTATACTGTGCTAACTCTCTCAAGTATAATAGCTTTCCTATTCCTACTCCTGACTCTGAAGGTTGCAAGAAAGAGGGCTGTGAGAGAGGGTAGGGATGAGTCAAGAACGAGGGTGACAGAAGACTCCTTTTGAGACCAGAGGACGTGCGGGCCTCAGGTGGGCTTTTGGAGATGTGTGAGGGCCCAGCTGTGGAGGCCCTCCTGTGCAAAAGTGAGGAAGCCTTCGGACAGACAAGACTGAATCCTCTCCCACTGAGAGGCCAGTAACTGGAGGATGAGGTCAATGTGTGCTGGTCTCTGGGCCCGCCAGGCTTCTGATGTCCCAATCTCTCCCCTGCCTTCTGGTCACAGCCTGTCAAGCAAGCATCTGCAGTCACCACCCTGGCAGTCAGCTTCGCCAGAGAAAATGGCGAGGCGGGTGGTGCACACTCACATGCTGTTAATGATCTTGATGAAGACGCTGCAGTCCTGGAGCTGCGGCACGGCCTCCACGGGGTCAGCCACACGTAGGCTGTTCACCTGGAAGCCAGAGGGAAGAGCCCAGTGAGACAGTTAGAAATGCCAGAAGCATGTGGTTTGCTCCTTTTCCCAGATGCTAGCACCTCTCTGCTCACTGAGAGTGCTTACAGTTGTAGGCTGTGGGAATAAAGGGATAGATGATTCCAGGATTCTTAGTTTCAGCAAAGGAATGCTGCTGTACCCACCCATCCATTGAATGCACCCAATCACAGGCCCCTGAAGTGCTACCATCGAGGCCTTTCCTAGGCTTCAACTAATCAAAGCTTATCCTCTCCCAAGGTGGCAGCACCAGGGGCATGCTTAAAAGCAACTAGGCATAAAATGGTTCTGGAAGGATCCACAAGAAACTGGTACCACTGCTTCTAGAGAGAGAAACCATGGCAGAGAGCCTGAGGTGGGAAAAAGAAAGGCTTTTTACATTATTGCCCTTTGTATCTCTTATATGTTTACATTTTAATTCTGTATCTCTTGAAATGTTTACAACTCTTTGTAGCTCTGTGAGTGTGTGTGTGTGTGTGTGTGTGTGTGTGTGTGTGTGTGTAGGGGGTATTAGGGATTGAAAGGGGGGGTTCACCGCAGCCCTATTTTTTCTCTTTTTTGAAACAGGGTCTTGCTAAGTTGCTGAGGCAGGCCTCAAACCTGCAATCCTCCTCTCCCAGCGTCCCAAGTACTGGGATTATAGGCATTCACAACTGTGCCTGGTGTTGAAGAGTGTGTGTGTGTGTGTGTGTGTGTGTGTGTGTGTGTCTTTTTACTGGAGATTGAACCCAGAGACATTCTACCTCCTAGCTACACCCCCAGCCCTTTTTTATTTTGAAACAGGGTCTCACTAGGTTGCTGAGAGTCTTGCTACATTGCTGAGTCCAAAAGGAGCCTGGGCTGAAGTTTACCTTTGTATTATCATAGGAAGGAAGGGTTTGCTAATTAAGTTAATTAATTGCATATGCAGCACAAAGAGTTACAGGCAAAAGAGAGTGCTTAAGAAACGAGGTGCTAAGCCGGGCATGGTGGCGCATGCTTGTAATCCCAGTACTTGGGAGGCTGAGACCGGAGGATCCAGGTTCGCGACCAGCCTCAGCTACTTAGTGAGGCCCTCTGCAACTTCGTGAGACCCGGTTTCAAAATAAAGTATAAAAAAATAGGGCTGGGGGTGTAGCTCGGAGGTAGAACGCCCCTGGGTTCAATCCCTGGTACCGCAAAAAAAAAGAAACGAGGTGCTAGGGCATGGTGACACACACCAGTAATACCAGTACTTGGGAGGCTGAGACAGGAGGATCACAGGTTCCAGGCCAGCCTCAGCAACTCAGCAAAGCCCTCAGCAAGACTGGAGGTATAGCCCAGATAGAATGCCCCTGGGTTCAATCACCAGTACCAAAAAAAAAAAAATAGGTTAAAAGTTTTTTAAGTGTGGAATATAGCCGGGCGTGGTGGTGCACGCTTGTAATCCCAGTACTTTGGGAGGCGGAGACCGGAGGATCAGGGTTCGCGGCCAGCCTCAGCTCTCTCCCTGTCTGTCTGTCTGTCTCTCTCTCTCCTTAGTGAGGCCCTCCGCAACTTCGTGAGACCCGGTTTCAAAATAGAGTATAAAAAATAGGGCCGGGGGCGTAGCGCGGAGGTAGAACGCCCCTGCGTTCAATCCCCAGTACCGCAAAAAAAAAAAAAAAAAAGTGTGGAATATAAAGTATGACCTTACACTGAAATCTTAAAGACAATATATTTACACTGACTTTTGAAAACAGCTCAATCTAATTGGTCAGGACAGGTCAGCCTGTTTTCTAGAAAGATTCTGAAAACTTCAGGCCAAGATCCCTTTTAATCTGCTGAAAATACAGAGTACCAAGTACTATTGGGGGAAAAAAAGCTGGCTCTTCAATTGGCCCAGATTAATCAGTACTCAGGTCAAACACTAAAATACAGTGTTAGCCAGGCATGGTGACTCACGCTTGTAATCCCAGTACTTGGGAGGCTGAGACAGGAGGATCGCAGGTTCGCAGCCAGTCTCAGCTACTTTGAGAGGCCCTCTGCAACTTAATGAGACCCTGTTTCAAAAATAAAGAATAAAAAATAGAGCCGAGCGTGGTGGCACACACTTGTAATCCCAGTACTTGGGAGGCTGGGACCAGAGGATCCGGGTTCACGGCCAGCCTCAGCTACTTAGTGAGGCCTTCTGCAACCTAGTGAGACCCTGTTTCAAAATAAAGAGCAAAAAATCGGGCTGGGGGTGTAACTCGGAGGTAGAATGCTCCTGGGTTCAATCCCCAGTACAAAAAAAAAATAGGGCTGGGGGTCTATCTCAGAGATAAAATGCTCCTGGGTCCAATCCTCAGTACCGTAAAAAAAAAAAGTATTATTCATTGAGATACTATGCTTAATGGTTTCTTTGTGTGTGTGCACTACATTTTTTACACACATTATCTCATTATCCTTGTAATAACCCCATGAGGTATTATTACCCCCATTTTAAACATGAGATGCTGAGAGGCTAGCATGCCCTGGGTCACACAGGGGCCAGAGCTGGGATTCAGACTGTCTGACTCCAAGGAGCACGCTCATCATCACTGCACTCCATACACTCTTCTGTTTGTAACTTTAAATGCCCAGAGCTCGATATTATTTTCTCATTTGCCATTATCTCAGGAGGAAAATATATGAAAGACCTAGCAGAAGCAGGGTGGGAAGGTGCATGTCTGTCACCCCAGTACTTGGGAGGCTGAGACAGGAGGATTGTAGGATCAAGGCCAGCCTCAGCAACTTAGGCCCTCTGCAACTTAGTGAGACCCTGTTTCAAAATAAAATAAATAAAAAGGGCTAGGGTTGTAGCTCAGAGGTAGAATGCCCCTGGGCTCAATTCCCAGTACCACACACACACACACACACAAAGACCTAGCAGAAAGAATTTTGGTGAAGTAATCAAGAGGGTAACAGGAACACAATGGAAGCAGACAGAAACAGTACAGAGAGTGAGGAGATTAAATGCCTTTGAAGACCAAAGTCCCTGCCAACATTGGTCACTAAAGTTCATAGTCAGTCGGGTATGGTGGCATTCATTTGTAATCTCAGTACTTGGGAGGTTAAAACAAGAGGATTGCAGGTTTGAGGACAGCCTCAGCAACTTAGCGAAGCTCTCAGCAACTTAGTGAGAAGCTGTTTCCAAATAAAAAATAAAATTGGGCTGGGATGTAGCTCAGAAGTAGAAATTCCCTGGGTTCAACAGCCAGTACCACAAAAAAAAAAAATAAATAAAGTTCATAGTCAAGCCTTTAGTCAGAAAAGTGAACAGAGAGCAGATGTAAATGGATTTCCATGCTGTCCTATGGCTACCCTTCCTATGAGCAAAGGAAATACACACCTCCGAGAAGCCTCTGCTATAAGCTACAGAAGTAGAGGCATTCATCACTGTCAGAAGCGACAGCTTTGGAAATAGTAAAGGTTAAAAACCATGGCCAGGCGTGGTGCACGCCTGTAATCCCAGTACTGGGGAGGGAGAGAGAGGAGAATTGCAGGTTCAAAGCCAGCCTCAGCAACTTAGCAAGATCCTGTTTCCAAATAAAAAAATAAAATAGGTCTGGGGGTGTAGCCCAGAGATTGAAGGTCTCCAGATTCCATCCCCAGTACTACACACACACAAAAAAAGTTAAAAACTAAAGTGGCAGCCGGGCATGGTAGCACATGCCAATAATCCCAGTACTTGGGAGGCTGAGACAGGAGGACTGCAGGTTTGAGGCCAGCCTCAGCAACTTAACAAGACTGTTTCAAAATAAAAAATAAAATAGGGCTGGGAGTGTGGCTCAGAGGTAGAACACCCCTGGGGGGTTCAGTCCCCAGTACCACACACTCACACAAATCTAAGGTGGCCAGGCACAGTGCCCACATCTGCAATCCCAGTAGTTGGGAGGCTGAGACAGGAAGATCACAAGTTCAAGGCCTGACTCAGCAACTTAGTGAGACGCTGTCTCAAAATTAAAAAAAATAAGCCAACATAATGGCGGATGCCTGTAATCCCAGTACTTAGGAGGCTGAGACAGGAGGATCACAGGTTCGAAGACAGCCTCAGCAACTTAGCAAGACCCTGTTTCCAAATAAAAAAATAAAATGGGGCTGGAGTGTAGTTCAGAGGTAGAATGTCCCTTGGTTCAATCCCCAGCACCACAAAATAAATGAAGAAATGAATGGATGAATGAATAAATGAACAAACAAACAAGTAGAGCTGGGGTTGTAACTCAGAGATAAAGTGCCCCTGGGTGCAATCCCCAGTACCACATTAAAAAAAAAAAAAAACTAAAGTGAGGACTGGGGATATAGCTCAGTGGTAGAGCATTTGGCCTACTATGTGTGAAGCCCTGGGTTTAATTCCCAGTACTGTCAAAAAAAAAAAAAAAACACTAAGGGGAAGTCAAAGGAAGACTGTTTACTTAGTCTGGAGCTAAGAAGGCTTCTTGACATATCTATCCCTGGCTCCTAGAAGACTCCTCTCCTACCCCTCTTCAGTAGGGATAGGAGAAATACAACAGTCAAAAGAAAGGAAGACTACTTACCCAAGAGAGGAGTGCCGCTGACCGGGTGGCGTGGAGTGTCATCTTGGTGATACCAGATAGTCACCCCAACACACCTGGAACCCAAGAGAAGAAGAGCAGGATCAGACATCCATGATTAAGCAGTAGAGGAGAAACAGTTCCATTTACCAGCCCCGAACACTTAAATAAATCACTCTTCACTCAGCACTTAATCCACCAAGGCACAATAAGAATTCTGAAAGATCTCAGAGTACACGTGAAAATTACTATAAAGCTTACTGTGTTAGGGCTGACCGTAAAGAATCCTGCATTTAATTCAATGCCCACGAGCTCCCCGTGCGATTTTCAGTTCATAGAAAACACAACATTCAAAGTTGGTCTTCAACCCTGCTCTTTGGGACATGGTGCTCTTAAACATGGAACACGTGTACACACAAAAGCATAGAAGCATGGAACATACATGGTTTCTTTAGATAGACCATGTGGCCATGGTCGTGTGACTTTGGACAATTAACACAACCTCTTTTAGTCTCCATTTCTTCATCTACAAAATGAACATACACCTCTCTACATACATCTTTTCCAGCTTACTATGATGCTTAAAGATAAAGCAAATAAGCTGTGTGAGGTGGCACACACCTGTAATCCAAGTACTTGGGAGGCTAAGACAGGTTCAAGACCAGCCTCAGCAACTTAGCGAGACGCTTAGCAAACTAGCGAGACCCTGTTTCAAAACAAAAAAATAAAAAGGGATGGAGTATAGCTTGGAGGTAGAATGCCCCTGGGTTCAATTCCCAGAACTACATACATACATCAAACAGGACAATGCCTGGCACGTGGTAGGTAATCAATTAGTGATCAATGTTCTTAAGCAGAAAGGGTTATTTCTGACTCTTTCTGCAGGTACCCAAATTCTACCCAACAACAACCAAGTCCTTGGGGAAATGCTCCAAGTTCTGGATTTTTGTATCTTACACAGAAATGTAAAAAATAGACATGGTTCAAATGGGGGACTGAGCTTATCTAAACCAAGGTCTCTTGATGAGGCCAAGCCTCATTCTGGACAAGATCCTGAGGACATTAAATGAAAGATTAAGCGCTTGTCCTGGTATTCTTACCCCCAATTTCCTTTGCCACTTGGAATCTGCCATCTGCCTGCCAACCTAACCATGGGACCACAGACTTGATGAGTAAATAGTCCCCAACACTTCCTAGTAGCCCCTACAATTCCCACAAATCTCCATGGGCACAACAGGCCCCACCCCCACCTCCTACTATAGGTGCTCAGTCTGTCATTACTCTAGGAGGAGGAAAAAGAGTGGTGAGAGCCACATCACCTATAAATTGCCCCACATATTAGCATCTCCAAGGTGCGTATTCTATAGAACCAACATTTGCTAAGTGCTTTCTGTATGCAAGGTGTTGGGGATAAAGACACAATTCTTGCCTATAAGGTACTTACTGTAAGGTAGGGGAAAGAGATACATAAATCTGGCAACTCACTACTCCTCACATCTTGGTACTTACTATTCAAGTATACTCTGCTTATCTACCAACCATAAGGTATTTTCTTAGTCTTTCCGTATGTTCATCCATTGTTGGAAGCTACATGGGAAACAGGAGACAATGACATGGTTCCTGCCTTTCAGGGGCTTACAGAAGGGTGAAGAGTAAAATTAAATATACAGGAATCACTAATAGAAGAAAATAATTAAATGCTAGTTATAACTAAATGCTAATTATAATTAAGTGCTTCCTGACCCTGCAAAACTCAACATGATTCCACCTGTCACACCAACGTCACAGGCTTGGAAATGAGCCAATTCAACTAGGCTTTGACAGGAGCAAGTGAAATGGTTAAGGGAGCTCTTAGGAGGGCAGAGACACTAAGAGGCCCACGTGTTCCACAGTCTTGGATGATTTTCACCAAGTATGACCTATCTTTGGGCACTGATTGCCTAGACCTTTGGGCCAAGCAAGAGTGAAGGCAGATGCCCTCAACTAGTGAACTGAAATAAGGCTGGCCAGCCTAAAGCTAGTGCTGGTACTAAGAGTTGAACCCAAGAGCATTGTACCTCTGAGCTACACCCCCAGCCCTTTTTATTTGGAAACAGGGTTTCACTAAGTTGCTGAGGCTCTCCTCGAACCTGAGATCCTCCTCACTTAGCTTCCAAGTATTGGGATTACAGGTATGTGCCGCCAAAAAGGTCTCTGGGCTACTGAGCTATCTAATAACAAGGGAAACATGGCCCAGATCACCTTTTCCTGATCCCCACTGGCGAAACTTGCAGTCCTTCAATAAAGCCCAACATTTCAGCCAGAATTCCTCCCCTCCCCCAGTACTGGGGATTGAACCCAGGACTATGAGCATGCTAGGAAAACACTCTACCACTGAGCAACATCTCCCAGCCCCTTTTATTTTGTATTTTGAGACAGGGTCTCACTAAGTTGCCCAGACTGGCCTCAAACTTGCAATTCTCCTGCCTCCGCCTCCTGAGTTGCTAGGATTACAGATGTGTGCCACTACACCCAGCTTCAATCAGAATTTATATTCACAGCAAGAGGTGGATCTTGTTCCCCCTGAGTGATTACACAGCTATGTTACTAAAAATGACTTCAGGTTTAATCAACCTCTTTTCATCTCAAAGGCAAAAGTACAACTTTTATGTTTGTATCCTCCCAGGAGAGTCTGTCTAAAAGTAGTTCTATCACTCAAAACTCTGGCCAAGGGCAAATGCCCTTTTCCGTGATCCCCAGACACAGAAATAGGAAGAATCTAATACTCAACACTAGGAACTCCTTAAGGATCTTGTCATCAAAGCCCACGTAGGGGCACTTCCTCGGAGACAGGACATGGGGTGAGTTTAGCAGAGCCCAGCCACTTGCTGGTTAGGATGATTTCTCTGGGTAATCAGTGATTGAAGCCAGCGGCACAGCTAGCTCAGCCATGGGACTGCAGCTTTAAACAGGCCTTGGCTTGGAACCCAAGGGCTCCCAGCCAGAGCACCATCCTCCCACCCTCCCCCTGAAATCTGAGGCAGGCCCCACCCAGAAGACTGGGTGATGGTGATGGAAAAACAGATCCCTGCGACTGTAGCCTGGAACCATTTCACATAAGGATCTGCTGAGATCACCCCAACTCCAATACTCCCACTCCCAATTCAACAAACAAAAACCCCAAATTCCCAGAATGCAGGCTGGGCCCTGAGTGTACCTTCAGAGTCCCCACCTACTTGGTCTTTTGAAAAAGGAATACCCTCACAGAGTCCAAAACAAAGGCTTCCCAGAGCTGGGAAGGTGCCTCTCTTTTCCCTGTTTCAATAAAGACTGAGAAGCAAAAGCAGCTGCTTTAAAAACTTAGGGCCCTGCATCCTCTTTACATTTCCCAAGCTGATATAATGCAGCTCCCCCATATCAGGACCAATTCCCACACTTACAGGAAACCCTCTATGTTTCCAGAAAAGAAGTATCAGGACAAGGAAAGTAACATTGAAGAAATGCATAGCCACCTGGCCTGCACCCTCTCCGGTTCTTAAAGGGTTAAGGCCTAGCCATGGTTTCCTACCAGTGCTGAAGCTAATGCAAACCACCTGTCCAGATGCAGGGACCAGGACCAGAGGGGTCAGGTTGCTGAGCTCTGGGGTCTGTTCTGAAAAGACTGCAGTGTTAGGAGAGACCAAAAGGTCTGAGTTGGGGCAGGGCTGCTCTCCACACCCCACGCCCAGCCTGGGTGTCAGCTCCCCTTGAGATTGCCTCCTAGCCACTTACTGCCCTGAACAGCACCTTACCTCAAGATAACACAAAGCGAACTTTGGTCTAGAGAGCTGCTGAACTGCACTGATCTCTCAGCTCACAGGACCCTGCCTCCAGTGAACCCCCATTCTCTTAGTGCTAACTCCCACCCCCAGAACTTCAGGGCCACACATGCTCCCACTTCCCTGCACCCGCCCCCACTCAATTTTTCCAAAGGCCCACAGACGTACAGCTGAGAAAATGGCTGCCCCATCTGTGTGCCCAAGCTCAAAGGTAAAACTTACCATCACTTTACCCTAAGAGCTTGCCTGCCTGTAGCCACTAGAATTGCATGCTGTGCACCCCTTTCTAAAAGAGATACTCCCCCCATCTAGAAACATCTGCATCCAAAAGGTGAACACTGTGATTTTGGAGCTCCTTCTCACCCAACTCTGGGAGGGATGGGTCAGGAGACACAGGTAAGCAGCCACCCAGACCTCACCTGGTAGGTGACCCCAAAGGAGCCCAGCAAAAGCCAAGTTATCTTACCACAGGCTAATTCACCATGAAAAAAAAATTTAGGAGCTGGGCAAGGTGGTGCACCCTTGTAATCCCAGTACTTGGGAGGCTGAGACAGGAGGATTGCAGGTTCACGGCTAGCCTCAGCAACTTAGTGAGGCCCCCCCCCCACAACTTAGTGAGACCCTGTTTCAAAATAAAAAAAATATAGGGTTGGGGTGTAGCTCAGAAGTAGAATGCCCCTAAGTTCAATCCCCAGTACAATATATATATACATAGCCAAGAAGCGGTGGTGCACACTTAGAATCCCAGCTACTTGGAAGGCTGAGGCCAGATGATCACTTGAGCCCAGGAGTTCAAGAGCAGCCTGGGCAACATAGCAAGACCCAGTCTCAAATAAACAAGAACAAAAAACCAGAATAGGAAATGTCTGGCTGGTCTATCCCCTGGATTAGAGAAGGTAAAATGCCACAGGACCAGCAGCTCCATGAGAAGCCATGGAGGGAAAAAAATCTCCCCCCCTTTTCACCTCCTGTGGAGTCCTAGATAGACTGTCTGATCCATATCCAGAGAGTTTCTCTGCTCTCCTGAAGTCAGAGGCAAAACAGCTTGCTGGATGTCCTCCCTGGTCCCTCTAAATGGCCTAGCTTTGGGCTCAGGCCTCCCCCTCTTCACACAGACCACCCCCTCTTTGTAGCTTAGCGTTTGGCCCAGAGCCCTGAGGCCCTGGAGAGGAACAAGGGAGAGATGCAAGGGGAACCAAGATTTCCTGGTTTCTTCAAAAGTGGCTTATTGATATCTGCCCTTTTCCCCCCATGCTCTGTGGGGTCCAGATCTGAAGGATGTGAGCAAAAAGGTCGCAATCATGAACTAGCCCTGGGGCCTGCAGCCAGAGCCACGCAGGCGCACACACCGGGGCTGAGCCGGCTGTTCATCAGCACCTGCCCCACCACTCTATTCACACACCCTGGTCCCTACCAGCTGGCAAAATGAACGCATTTTCACTGCCCAACACCTTAAACAAACACGGCCTCACAAGGGAACGGAGAAGCCCTCTCCTGCGCTGGCTCTACAGCTCAAGTGCAGGCGTACACGCTTTCTCCCTCTGAACAAAAACACGCTGACATCTACGCAAGGGGGAAAGAAAGCAACCCTCTGCTCTGAAAGGCGCCAACTCCCGGATGTTGGCAAGCTCTGCGCCCAGCGCGTTTCTGAGTGTTTACTTGCTCTCCCTCTTCTCTCCCTCCCCTTTAAGGATGGCGCAGGGAAGGGAGGTGAGGGGGGAGAATCCACCCCACCCCCTCCTCCATGTTTGAACAAAAACCCCGAGAAAGAGTGAGGGAGAAAAAGTCTCAGTGCAGGGGGGCCTTACCAGACTCCTAAAGCCAAACGTATCTACAGGTTTTAATCCGCCATTAGCATTTAAATCTTGAAAGAAGAGGAAGGGGGGCCAGTGGAAAGTAACCCCACACACAAAAGAAAAGTTGTTGGTTTTCTTCTCAGTCAGCCTGGCAGGAGCGATCTTCCTGGCTGACAGCCAGAAGTGCGTCACAGCCAGGAGTCTGCTTTCTTTAAAGGCGCAGCGAGCTTCCGCGGTCGGGGAGGACGGCAGGCAGGACCTCTCGGCGGGAGGTGGGCGCCCGACCGAGGGCCGCCAAGCCGAGGCAGGAGGCGCG
>PVJS01036240.1:0-12860 GCA_004027185.1 Glis glis
AGAGAGAGAGAGAGAGAGAGAGAGAGAGAGAGACAGGGAGAGAGAGAGAGAGAGAGAGAGAGAGAGCATGTGCGTGCGTGCGCGCGTGCGCGAGCTGAGGCTGGCTGTGAACCCGGATCCTCCGGTCTCCGCCTCCCAAAGTACTGGGATTACAAGCGTGTGCCACCATGCCCAGCGCCAATTGATTTTTGACAAAGGTGCCAAACACATATGTTAGAGAAAAGACGGCCTTTTCAACAAATGGTGTTGGGAAAACTGGTTATCCATTAGTAGAAAAATGGAACTAAACCCTTACCTCTTACTCTGAACAAGAGTCAACTTGAGATGAATCAAAGACCTGGAAATTAGACCAGAGACTTTGGAGCTACTAGAGGAGGACATAGGTCCAACACTCCAACTTATAGGCATAGGTAGAAATTTCTTCAATAAGACCCCCAAAGTTCAGGAAATTAAAACAAGAATTAAAAAATGGGATGCTGTTAAACTAAAAAGCTTCTGCTCATTAAAGGAAACCATCAAGAGTCTAAAAAGAGAGCCTACAGAATGGGAGAAGATCTTTGCCAGTTATTCCTCTGATACAGGACTCATATCTAGAATATACAAAGAACTTAAAAGACTTTACACTTAAAAAAAAAACAAACAAATAACCCAATCAAGAAATGGGCAACTGAACTAAATACACACTTCACAAAAGGAGAGATACAAATGGCCAATAAATACATGAAAAAATGTTCAACATCATTAGCAATCAGAGAGATGCAAATCAAAACTACACTGAGTTTTGATCTAACCCTGATTAGAATGGCAATCATCAAGAAGTCAAACAACAATAAATGCTGGTGAGGATGTGAGTATTTTTACATTTTATAGCCGAGGAAACAACATTTTGGAGAATTTAAGTAGTTGCACAAATTGGTGAATTCCCTCTCTATCCAACTGCAAACGAGGTGCCTTCCCTTGCACAGCATGTGTGTCCCTTACATGTGCTGAGAACCAGAGAAGGCGACAATGTTGGCCTTCGAGTCAGTTCTAGGAGCCCTGGGGATGGGGATGGGGACTGAGACAGCGGGCTGTGGATCCAGGCTTCAGGAAGGCCACGAGGGCCGCAATCCCCTCCTCTCACAAGGCTCAGGAACATCCAGACCCCCCGCCAGCCATACTTCTCTGATCTGCTTTCGGCTGACTTTCACGTTCTCAAGGTCAACCTTGTCAGGCTTGATGATCAACAAGGTTGCAATGAGTATTCATAGAAATTGGTCCAGAAGTTAATGTCCACATCCACCTGAAATGCAGGCGGAAATGAAGACAGTGACAATTACCAGTCTTGACAGAAGGGACAGAAGCCTAAACTCTACAAGGAAACGTTTGTAGCTCTCATCAGCGTGGTGCTGCATATTGCAGATAATATACATGCTTTAAAATCGCAGGATCTCAGCGTTATGGAAATGCCAATGACAACCTAAGGAGAGACGTTGTCACCGTGGGAAGGTGCTTAGAAACACGCACAGCTCTTCAGCATCTTTAGGAAACCCCCAAGTCCTTGGATTAGGTCATTTCTCCTAAATTCATAAGATAGAGATCTTAAATTCTTTCCAAGTCTTATCTTCTGGATATTTATGGCCAATGACTCATTAAGTGGAAAAACGAAAGGAGGAATGGGAAGACAAATGAGCTCCCAGCTTTTCCAAATTCTGTTTATTTTTCTGTGTTTTCTGAAGAAAAATGATAATATTGGTCACACTCATACAATCCAGAGGATGACCATTTTTAAAGACTCAGAGAAGCTTGGTGGGAGGTGGGTGGTGGTGCACGCCTGTAATCCCAGTACTTGGGAGACTGAGACAGGAGGATTGCAGTTTTGAGGCAAGCCTCAGCAATTTGGTGAGGCTCTAAGCAACTTAGTGAGACCCTGTTTCAATATAAAAAATGACAATAAAAAATAGAACTGGGTGTATACTCAGTGGTAGAACACCCCTGGGTTCAATCCCCAGTACTGCACACACACATGCGCGCGCGCACACACACACACACACACACACACGATTAAAAAAAATAACGACACAGAGAACAGATAAGCTCACAGTATACAAAGTGAAAAAAAAATTCCCCTTAATACCCAAAGTCTGTCTACCAGAAAATTCCAGTTTTCTGATTTTGTTGGGTTTGGGAGATCAGATGTAGTGATGGGGTAACTAGGTTATCTTCTTTTTTGGGCTTTACACCTGTAGGTCTGAATTATCAATTTATCCCCAGGGCCAACCCAGGACAAGAAGAATCCTTAGGGTGTCTCCAAGCCCACCTATAATTAGAATTGAGCTTCCATGAGGAAGGTAATCTCTGTCTTTACCTTATCCTGGGACTGGAAATGGTCGGTAGGATGCTATGGTCTGAATGTTTGTATCCTCTTAAAATCCATAAACTGAAAATTGAATCACCAGTGTGATGGTATAAGTGGGGTGTTTGGGATGTGATTTGATCATGGAAGTGGAGTCTTCATGAATGGGATTAGTGCCTTTATCAAAGACCCCAGAGAGCTGCCCCATCCCTTCCACCATGTGAGGACACAGCAAGTAGACGGCTCTCACCAGGTGCTGAATCTGCCAGTGCCTTAAGTGGGCTCCTCAGCTTTTAGCTTTGTGAGAAACAAATTCATGTTGTTTATAAAGTACCCAGCTCATGGCATTTTGTTACAGCAGCCTCAACAGACTAAGAAAGAGACTGTTACCAAATCAGAGGAAATGCATTTAGAAAAGAAATTAGTTTAAAATGCCACATATTAAAAAAAGCCACATATTTATTCATATGGAGACAAGACTCTTCTTTTAGATAATTATTATGACTAGTAATTATAACTATTATTATTCATATATATAATTTTTCATTTAATGTTAACAGCAACTCTACCAAATAGATAGTATTATCTCTATATTACAGATAAGGAAACTGAGACTTGGAGAGGGTTAGGTGACTTGCTCATGGCTATATAACTAGTGAGCAATGAAGATGGGACTCAAACCCAGTTCTTCTGAGATGAAATTATTTACCTTTTTTGTAAATTTTTGTTAACTTACCTTTTTTGTAAGTAACTTACTTTGTGTGTTATTGAAATGTTTGTACTTAAATATTATCTTATATCATCATTGTTATGCTTTATCCAAAGGAAAGGGCTATAATCTTGATGGTCAAATGTTAGGAGGCTGAGACAGGAGGATCACAGGTTTGCAGCCAGCCTCAGCCACTTAGTGAGGCCCTGTTTCAAAATAAAAAGTAAAAAATAGGGTTGTGGGTGTAGCTCAGAGGTAGAATGTCCCTGGGTTCAATCTACACACACACACACACACACACACACACACACACCCAAGAAGACCGAAAATAAGACTCTGAAAATAAGACTCTGAGCATTGACCATTACTTAGGATGTGAAAGCAACAGCCTGGGCCTGGTCTAAATTTAATGGGAAAGGAGTGAGCAATGTGTCAGATAGGGATGAATTTGGTTGCAAGTAATAAAAAATAGAAAAATCTGGCCACAATTACTTAACCAAGTAGGGGTCTATGTTTCCCTCATCTAGAGGTGGGCAGCTCATGGCGAGTCTAGGGAAGCAGCCCCACTATCGTCAGAATCCCAGCTCCTTCTGTCCTTCTATTCTGCTGTCCTTAGCATGGGGCTCTTGTCTTCAGTCTGCTGCCATTTTAAATTTTTGATAGTACTGTAGATTATTGCAGGAGCAATTCAGCTATGGCGATGGATTTTGAGCCAGAAGACTGTAATTATCCAATAATTACCCAATGCTCTTTCTTTTAGGAAGATTATGTTACAGTCCCATGGTTGGTGGAATGCTTCTCATGGGGTTGATTGTCCGGCCACTAATTGGCTTCCCTTTTTCTCTCTGTCCCCCATGAAGAGCATTAGGCCTCTACAGTACTTCTCACCAGTCACTGGCAGTACACCTGTGGTCACAGGTGGTGAGACTGCCTGGGGTCCTAGTCTGTGACTGTTTTCCTTAGCCCCATGCTCAGGCCATCAGAGTCACATAGAAGTCCACCGAACTTCACTGCTATAGCAGCTGCTTGCCCTAAACAAGGAGCTTGGGCTGTGGGGACACAGCCCACTGACAGACTGGCTGGGGCTTGTCCTGTGAGTACTATGTGGGATATCAAGCTACAGGCTGGGTTCAAAGACGACCAGCAGTACCACACTGCAGGAGAAGCCAGGAAGAGCTGGGTACAAGAGCTGAAATTGAGAGTCCTGTTGTTAGATAGGTTAATGCAAAAGACTAAGCAGAGATGGAAGATTCATTTATAGAAGCCAAAGTCTAGGGAGACCAGAACCATCAAGGGACTGATGCGAGGGATGGGTGCTAGGGACTAGGAGGCACAGTGCTGAGACACAGGTGGTATGAATGTCAGCTTGGATGGCGATGTGGTCTGTAATGGGCTGTGTGTGGGGAGCGGGGAAGGTGGTTGAAAATGCATAGATCTGATTCTCTCAGTACTGAGACTGTCTGTCTTTCTTCCAATGGTGGTCTGATGCTGACCACTGAGGAAATGAGGTGCCTGGACATGGTCAGCAAAGACTTTGCACTTGGAATCTCTCTAAAAGGATTGTTGGAAGTTCTGACATTATCAGAAAACTATTTTCTAATCTACTTGGTGCAAGGTGTGGTCCAATCTCTATGTACCTTCTCTTTCCCATCATTTTAGATGGAGACATTTACTAGTTTGTAGCTCCTAGAAGAAATGTTATGAGTCTAAGTGAAATTATGTAGTTCTTGGAATTCCACTGAGGAAATAGCTATGTAAATTCAGTGTATTGTTATTCATGACATGTGTGGTTGAGCTGAAAATTCTAGCTACTACCCAGTCATGCAAACCATAAAATTAGACCTCCTCTACGGTGCACAGTAATTCTCTTTCTTACAGTAGAAACCACAAACCTATTTTGCCTTACAGAAATACTCTTTCATCCAAAATTTTTAAAAGCTGGTCCAGTTTTACTGTGAAGTCACATCTGAGAAAAGGGACTTAATCAGGAAAAAAGTCTGTTTTACATACAGGACCCTGTATGTTTTATATGCTTACTAGGAGCTAATTATGAAGATCATCAACCCAGATGATCTAAGAACCTTCATCTTCACATTACTTGTTCAATTAAGAAATAATTTCCAATAATAAGCTTGTAAATATATTACATTTCTGAACCTACATGCATCTGTGCTGTGGACATTATCTGATTCTTTTTGATTACTCTTTAATTCTTTATCATTTGCAATTTTTTATTTGCAAACACATTATGGGTAATTTATGTTGTTTTGACATTTTGTTTCTTTGATGTAATTTGTAATTCTGCACCCAGAGTTGTAATATACTACAGTTTAGATAAATGGCATGGAAATACAAGGTTATCTATATAAAATGATTCATATTTCAAAATAGAGACTTCTGTAAAATAAAAAAAAAATATATTGCTATTAATCACACTTTTTATATTACTTTTTTCCTAGACTGAGATTTGTTGCATTTACTATTGTAACATATTTCCAAAACACATTAGTTAAATGGAGCTGAAAATCATGCATGCATATTTTATGGAAAAAACGTGTAGATATATTTTCAATTTTGAGCTATAAACTATGGCTTTTCTTGGATGATTAAAATATTCTGGCCCATTTAAAATGAGCTACATAATAAAAGTGATGTGCAATAATAATTTTACAATGCTTAATAATATAAAGCGTTTTATCTGAAAAATGCTTTTAAAAAGCTTTTATGCATAATTCAGACTCTTCTGTTCACTATAGAAAATAAGTGAGTGATCTGCAAGTGAAATCAGAAACTGAAAAGAATTGATAAAGTAATTAAAAAAAGAAACAGGCTTAGCGATTTCTGCTTCTGTTACTAGAATTATGAAGTAGTGACATGTTAAAAGGTTTTATGCTATTGGCAACCCGGTGAAGTAGGGCAGAGTGACACAATTAAAAAAAAAATCAGGTTCAAACTTTCTTTAATATGGGTTTTCTGGCTTAAAAAATGGGGGTACAAAGGGCTATTGAAATATGCTTCTTATTGTCAATTCATATCACTAAAGAGAGTTTGCCCTTGCTCACACAAGAGAGGAGCTTTCAGATCTTCCACCAGATACCTGCCAGGAGTACCTTTAACATGCAAACTAGCAGAGGGAGCTTGCCTGCCTCCTTGCCACCATCAAAGCTGCAGAACCTGAAGCAAGATTGAGCATATCCTCCCGGCGGGCACTGCCCCTGAGCTGTCCCTGACAAAGAGCAGGAGACCCAGCCTAGAGAACTGTAGTGTGTGTACTAATGAAGCCTGGGCTATTGTTCATTTAGAACCATCCAAAAGGTTAAAATAAATTTAAAAGAAGCTTCCAGTTTGAAAAGAGGCACGGACAATCAGCTCTAGCAGGAACAGGTTAATTACAGTGGAAACCATGATCCATAATTTTTTTTTTTGGCCTGAAGACATGGTAAAATATTGGTAGATTAAAAAAAATAACAACCGGATGTGGTGGTGCACACCTGGAATCCCAGTAGTTGGGAGGCTGAGACTAGAGGATTACAGGTTTGAGGACAGCCTCAGCAAGTAGTGAGACTCTCATCAACCTGTTTCAAAATAAAAATAAAAATAGGGCTGGGGGTGTAGCTCGGAGGTAGAATGGCCTGGGTTCATTCAATTCCCAGTACCACACACACACACAAATTACAAAAACCAATGACTAGGTTGTCAGATGTAGTAAAACAATATTCCAGTTACTTTGGTACAAAAATTCAATATGCTGTTTGTAGGCTTCTCTACCTGATGCTAATTTGTTTGGGTGTACTTTTGGCATTGACAAAGGGTTTGCTTGCATTGTCTGGCTTCTTGGAATTGGGTAGCTGTGAATCTTTTGTTCTGACTCATGAACAAATTTCCAAAGAAATATTTTCACAATTTATAGGTTTGGTGCTTCTCAGTGACAATTTTCTTAACAATGCAAATTTTATTCATTCATTCATTCATTTATTTATTATTAATTAATTATTTTGTGGTACTTGCTATACCCCCAGACCTATTTCATTTTTTATTTGGAAACAGGGTCTTGCTAAGTTGCTGAGAGCCTCACTAAGTTGCTGAGGCTGGCTTTGAACCTGTGATCCTCCTGTCTCAGCCTCCCAAGTACTGGGATTACAAACGTGCACCACCATGCTCGGCTTGATATTGCAAGTTTTAAAAAGGTATAAGTAAAGCAGAAACCTGCTGAACATAGTCTAGAGTCTAGGCAGGTTTTTTTTAAAAAATCACTTCATTAGAGCCTTCATTTTATTTATTTATTTATTTATTTATTTATTTATTTATTTATTTAGCAGTACTGGGGATGGAACCCAGCCAGCTCTGCCACTGAGCTACATCCTCAGTCCATTTTTACATTTTATTTTGAGACAGGATCTTGCTAAGTTGCCCAGGCTGGGCATGAACTTGTGATCCTCCTGCCTCAGCCTCCCCAGTTGCAGAGATGACAGGTGTGCACCGCTGGGCCAGGGTGAGCCTTAGAAAATTCTGAGGGAGCTCTGTAAATAGTGCCCTGAAGCCTTGTTTGTAAGGGCAGTTGGTTATTCTGGCTTCTCTGGTCTCGCTCTGTTCTAAAGTCTTTCATGGCACATGGGTCCTCATGGCTCAAACTTATGCTTCTCTGCCCTGGGGATGCGGTGGGGGGATGTAGAGGAAAAGGGTGCACAGATAGGTCTCCTTTTTGCTCCATTCTTTCTCTCCTGGATTTGCCCTTCTCCTTGACCTTGATGTAAAGGGGTCTATGACCACCACTTCTTTGGGGCTAGTTATGACTTTTCTTTAGTTCTCAGTACAAAACAGTAAACTGTGATACTTCATGAGTATTTGTTGATTAATTTAACCTTAGGGAAAATTTTAATATAGCTCAAAAGGACAGAAGATTTTGTTGTGTTGGAGCAATATTGTTGGACAAAGTGTCCAGCACGGCGTGAAGGATAAAACTGTATTTTAATGTAGGTTGACTTTGGTCCATCCTTTTATAAATCAAAATGGAGGCATTTCAGTTGAGGGGCACTTTGTTCCTTCTACGTTTTATGTTTAACACTCACACACTCACTTTTGAAATGACAAGACTTTCTAGAGCCAACTTTAAATCAACTCCAAAAAATCACTTGTTTAATACTGCTATTTTTGCCATCTGTTGTGGGCATTTTTATTTGTTTCCTTGTTTGTTTGTTTGTGTTTTTCCCAGAGCAACTCCTTAGGAGAACATTATATGGATAGAAATAAATAATTGTTGTTAGGTTGGATATGATTAGAGAATGTGTTCTGAAGTTAGAGGCTAAAGAAAGCCAAACAGCTTTAAATAGGGTGCCTGCGTGGCTAATTTGCTAGAGAAAAAAAACCAATCCACTGCAAAGGCCAGGTGAGATGCCCCTAGGGCTTTGGACTACCCTTTTGATTCCTAATCTACATAGATTACTTTGCAGCTGACTGTAAACTAGTTAAATGGTTGGCTGATGACAAAAAGATGAAGAAAGTAATGAATGCATATGAGGTGGCGCAGAAGATTTAGAGGGATTTGTATCAGCTTTGTAACTAGACTTACACATGGGAAATAAAATTTATTGTTGCTAAACATTGAACATTACTCTTGAGGACTAAAATAATGAACACAAGTAAAAATAAATAGCACTGAACTAGCTAGAGCAGTAAGACTTCCAAAAGAGCACCCCAGAGGGAGGCGGGAAGGGTTATTCTCTACCGCTGTCTAGATGACATAAAGCCACAATTCACCTAGACAATAGCATTAGGCTAATTATGCCCAACGAGCAGGTCAAAATGTTTAGTTCTACCTAATTTATTGACTCTCTCATCCCAAATTCCAAAGGAAGCATCCATATTTGTTGAAATATACATGTCAAGATTTTATATCCCCCGGCTATTAAAAACATAGCAAAAATTATAATACAGTTTGGGTTAGAAAATGATTAGAAAAGTTTCAATTCAGCATCTGTGTGGAGTGTTGAGTAAACCCATTAGGCCTTGAGATATTGTCTTGGAAAACATAAATGACAACAGAAAGTATTAGTTTAGGGAGTAGCCTCCCTGGGAAAGAGTGGAAACTCAGCACTGGAGATGTTTGAAATGGGCATAAAAAGTGCCAAGCAATTATTTTCTCTATGGTGTTACCCTGGGCATACATAGTGTGTTTTTCTCCCAGTTTACCATTAAATGCATTACATATCAGCTTTAATCTCGCAGTCAACACAGCCATGTTTTTCAGGGTCTCTCCAAGAGGTTCATAGCTTCATAGATTAATTGTTTAGGACAATATCAGGTTTGTCACTTACCCATGTATTGAGTTTCAAACTGCACCTCTCTTTAGGAATAAGGTTAGTTCTATATTTTCTGGAAATTCTTGCTAAGTGCCTTTGTCTCTTGTCAGTGCACACTCTGAATAGGGGTGTCTTTCTATCTCACTGATGCACAGAGGTCAGTCAGTTTGACTGAAAGGCAGACCTTGACGGTGCTGGAAGGCTTCATGTGACAGCACTGGATCCAGGCCGTATGTTGTGATGGGGATTCTAACTTTAGCTCTGCCACTAGGAAGTGGTTGGCTTTGGCTCAGACAATTAGCATCTCGAGATCTTGGTTTTCTCAATTGAAAATAAGAAAAATAGCTTCCCTCATTCCAGGCTGCTCTCAGAACTTTATTTCATCCATCCAATCATCGTGCACTGCTGGATGCAAGGGCAAGACTATAAAGAGTGGTGCTGCCCCCTGCAGGTCTTATCTAGAGCAGGGGCTGGAAACCTTTCTCTTTTTGTGATACTGGGAATTGAACCCAGGGTCATTCTACTTTCAAGCTACACCTCCAGCCCTTTTTATTTTTTATTTATAAGCAGGGTCTTGCTAAGTTGCTGAGGATCTCACTAAACTGCCGAGACTGTCCTTGAACCTGTGATCTTCCTGTCTCAGCCTCCCAAGTACTGGGATTACAGGTGTGTGCCATCTTGCCAAGTTTGAAAACTTTTCTCTTAAAGGGCCAGATAGAAAATATTTCAGACTTTGTGAGGCAAAATCAAGAGGGTTTTGCTAAGTTGCTGAGGGTCTCACTAAACTGCCAAAGTAGAATGTCCCTGGGTATAGTATGAACATAATTGTACTCCAAGTTGTAACATAGAAGTAGGAGGTAGAAGCCGGGCGTGGTGCCGGGCGTGGTGGCTCACGCTTGTAATCCCAGTACTTTGGGAGGCGGAGACCAGAGGATCAGGGTTCGCAGCCAGCCTCAGCTCGCTCTCTGTCTCTCTCTCTCTCTCTGTCTCTCTCTCTCTCCCTCTCTCTCTCTACCTAGTGAGGCCCTCCACAACTTTGTGAGACCCGGTTTCAAAATAAAGTATAAAAAAATAGGGCCGGGGGTGTAATGCGGAGGTAGAATGCCCCTGGGTTCAATCCCCAGTACCGCAAAAACAAACAAACAAACAAACGAACAAACAAACAAACAAACAAACAAAAAGAAGCCGGGCATGGTGGTGCACACTTGTAATCCCAGTACTTGGAAGGCTGAGACAGGAGGATCGCAGGCTTGTAGCCAGCCTCAGCTACTTAATGAGACCCTCCGCAACTTAGTGAGACCCTCAGCAACTTAGTGAGACCCTCTTGATTTTGCCTTGTTTCAAAATAAAGAATAAAATAGGGCTGGGGTGTAGCTTAGAGGTAGAATACCCCTGGGTTCCATCCCCAGTACCGCAAAAAAAAAAAAAAAAAAGTAGGAGGTAGAGAATTTCCCCTGACTAGTGTCTCCACTGAACCGGGCAGCCATTCTCCTCCAGGTCTCCTTTTTCAGGTGTGTGAGAGCTTTGCTCCCCTGGGGGAATGAGGAGCTCCCAGGGGGCTGTTCTTTTCATCTCCCTCTTCACCTCCCTTTCTCTTTGTTTTCTCTACCTCAAGCCACCATTCCCATCTTTATTGGGGACAGGACTAAGAGGCCTGGGGGGAGGGAGGCAGTGTGGGGGAGGCCGAGCAGAATTTTAACTTCCCACGCGCCAACATAATTACAGAGCAGATGCAAATCCCTCTGAATCTTTTGTGCTGCTTTATATGCATTCATTATTTGCTTCATCTTTTTTGTCACCAGCCAACCATTTAACTAGTTTACAGTCAGTTCCAGGGAAATTTATGCAGATTAGAAATCAGCGACCTAAACAGAAGCCCCGAAGACATCTTACCTGTTGCCCCGCGGATAGAGACTGTGTTTTAATCAATTCACTCTATCGGAAACCTAGTGTCAGTGGCACAGCCTCTCTTATCAGAAAGGCCCCTGAACCGCCCTCAGCATGGAATATGGACGATCAGAAAGTCTCATCTCTCATTGTTTGGGAGTTTCTCACCAGCCAGAGCCCATCTTTTTGGAATTTCATTTAAATAACTAGAAGGAAAAACATTGAGTCTAAAAAATGCACTTAACTTTGTTGGCATTTTCCTTTTTTATGATTAATTTAATTTCCCCGGGGAAATGTTACCCTTAGAAGTCGGGATGAATTTCTCTGAGAATTATTAATGCATACCATTCCCGACAAGCCGTGTGCTTCCTGTGGTAATCTTTGATTTTTCTCACAGTTGATAGTGAATAAATAGACTGTCGTCGTTATTAGTGGTAATTGTTAATGTGACTTGGATGCTTAACAGCTTTTCTTTTTGGAATGCATCAGGATAGATACAGGTTCTAGGATAATTCATTTTTTCTGATACAGTCTGGCCAGTTTTGTGTGTGTATCACAAAGGATGCTTGTTGATTTGAAGTCTGGTCAGTCCAATTCTATCAAAGTAAAATGCAAAGTGGTGGGACAGAGCTGGTATATTGCGGCTTCAGTTGAAATGATGACTATTACAGGATATATGTATGTGTGAGCTTATCTCCCAACTGGTTGAGCACTGCTGCAAAGATCCTTCCTTCCTTCCTTCCTTCCTTCCTTCCTTCCTTCCTTCCTCCCTCCCTCCCTCCCTTCCTTCCTTCCTTTCTTTCCTCCTTCCTTCCACTGGGGGTTGAACTCAGGGGTGTTCTACCTCTGAAGTACACCCCAAGCCCTATTTTATTTTTTTATGTTGAAAGAGGGTCCCACTAAGTTACTGAGGGCCTTGCTAAATTGCTGAGGCTGGTCTCTAACCTGTGATCCTCCTGACCCAGCCTCCCAAGTACTGGGATTCCAGGCCTGTGCCGCCATGCCCAGTTCAATTCAGCTTTCTTGATTCCTTCTAGGTGAGCACTCATATTAAGAGAGAGGGAGACAGACTTGACAAACTTGACCCATTATTAAAATCACAGTCACAACCAGTGCATGTGTGGGTGACATAGGGGACAGATGTCTGCCACTTTAGCCTTATACCCGGCAGTCTCCCACAGACTCATTTATGTCTGGGTTGTAGAAGACAGAGAAAGCTTTGACTCAGTTTTCTGCGTATGGAAGGTGGCATCATGGATTTGGGATTTGTGGCAGACACCGTTAGCAGGCCTGCCTTCCAATTCCCATTCCTTTCCCTTTTTGTAAGTAAGATCTCTTTTTCTGGGGGTGGGTGGAGTGGGGCAGAGGCCTTATGCCTAGCTGCCAGGGCTAAAACCATGATTGGTCTAAGTCATTAATGGCAATCTCATTCCTTTGACAGAGCTGCCTTCTCCTAGAGCTGGGATTAACAAGGTAGAATAGAAGAAATAAAATTTTAGTTAGAAAGGAGACAAGACAGGAAGGGAAGGAGTAATCTAAAGTCTAAGCTTGCCTTGCAGGCTTGCCTAGGCCATGCCAAAAAGAGGCAAGACCCATATCTTTAAGAACACAATGGGCTGGTTCACATCCA